>JAUJYP020000081.1:0-80136 GCA_030674075.2 Linum usitatissimum
ACCATGTTAAGCCCTTCAAATAATAACCAAATCAAGTTGAAAAAAATATTACTTAACACGCTAAAACAAGTCGTGTAAAATTGATTTTTAAATACATTTGACCATTATTTATAGGAGTTGGCACATGGTAGGAAACTTGACTTTTTAGCCATTTACAAGATGCATGTCGAATATTATGCGATTTGAAATTTTTTCGAAATTTTCATGTCAAAAGGATCAATTCCATAGGTGTTCCCTTGGAAATCGACAAATTTTGAGTTGAAAATTGAAATTTTTTAAACGGGATATTATTTGACGTGTATGTTGGGAATGACGAAAAATTGAGGATTCACCATGTATTTTAAGCACTTCAAATAATAACCAAATCAAGTTAAAAAAATATTTCTTAACACGCTAAAACAATATTGTGTAAAATTGATTTTTAAATTCATTTGACCATTATTTAAAGGGGTTACCGTGATGAAACTTGGCTTTTTAGCCATTTACAAGATGCATGTCGAATATTATTCGATTTGAAAATTTTTCAAAATTTCATGTCAAAATGGCTCAATTCCATAGAGTGTTCCTTGGAAAGCGACAAATTTTGAGTTGAAAATTCGAAATTTTTTAAACGAGGCCGTTATTTGACGTGTTTGTTGGGAATGACGAAAACTTGAGGATTCACCATGTTAAGCCCTTCAAATAATAACCAAATCCAGTTAAAAAATATTTCTAAACACGCTAAAACAATATTGTGTAAAATAGATTTTTAAATTCATTTGACCATTATTTAAAGGGGTTACCGTGATGAAACTTGGCTTTTTAGCCATTTACAAGATGCATGTCGAATATTATTCGATTTGAAATTTTTACAAAATTTCATATCAAAATGGCTCATTTCCATAGGTGTTCCCTTGGAAAGCGACAAATTTGGAGTTGAAAATTCGAAATTTTTAAACGGGCTGTTATTTGACGTGTTTGTTGGGAATGACGAAAACTTGAGGATTCACCATGTTAAGCCCTTCAAATAATAACCAAATAAATTAAAAAATTATTTCTTAACACGCTAAAACAATATTGTGTAAAATTGATTTTTAAATACATTTGACCATTATTTATAGGTGTTACCGTGATGAAACTTGACTTTTTAGCCATTTACAAGATGTATGTCGAATATTATTCGATTTGAAAATTTTTCAAAATTTCATGTCAAAATGGCTCATTTCCATAGGTGTTCCTTGGAAACCGACAAATTTTGAGTTGAAAATTGGAAAATTTTAAACGGGTTGTTATTTGACGTGTATGTTGGGAATGACGAAATATTGAGGATTCACCATGTTAAGCACTTCAAATAATAACCAAATCAAGTTAAAAAATATTACTTAACACGCTAAAACAATATTGTGTAAAATTGATTTTAAATACATTTGACCATTATTTATAGGGGTTACCGTTATGAAACTTGACTTTTTAGCCATTTACAAGATGCATGTCGAATATTATGCGATTTGAAATTTTTTCGAATTTTCATGTCAAAATGGCTCATTTCCATAGGTGTTCCCCTTGGACATCGACAAATTTTGAGTTGAAAATTCAAAAATTTTAAACGGGTCGTTATTTGACGTGTATGTTGGGAATGACGAAATATTGAGGATTCACCATGTTAAGCACTTCAAATAATAACCAAATCAAGTTAAAAAATATTTCTTAACACGCTAAAACAATATTGTGTAAAATTGATTTTTAAATTGATTTGACCATTATTTAAAGGGGTTACCGTGATGAAACTTGGCTTTTTAGCCATTTACAAGATGCATATCGAATATTATTCGATTTGAAATTTTTACAAAATTTCATGTCAAAATGGCTCATTTCCATAGGTGTTCCCTTGGAAAGCGACAAATTTTGAGTTGAAAATTCGAAATTTTTAAACGGGCTGTTATTTGACGTGTTTGTTGGGAATGACGAAAACTTGAGGATTCACCATGTTAAGCCCTTCAAATAATAACCAAATAAATTAAAAAATTATTTCTTAACACGCTAAAACAATATTGTGTAAAATTGATTTTTAAATACATTTGACCATTATTTATAGGTGTTACCGTGATGAAACTTGACTTTTTAGCCATTTACAAGATGTATGTCGAATATTATTCGATTTGAAAATTTTTCAAAATTTCATGTCAAAATGGCTCATTTCCATAGGTGTTCCCTTGGAAAGCGACAAATTTTGAGTTGAAAATTGGAAATTTTTAAACGGTGTTATTTGACGTGTATGTTGGAATGGAAAATTGAGGATTCACCATGTTAAGCCCTTCAAATAATAACCAAATCAATTAAAAAATATTTCTTAACACGCTAAAACAATATTGTGTAAAATTGATTTTTAAATACATTTGACCATTATTTATAGGGGTTACCGTGATGAAACTTGACTTTTTACCATTTACAAGATGTATGTCGAATATTATTAGATTTGAAATTTTTCAAAATTTCATGTCAAAATGGCTCATTTCCATAGGTGTTCCCTTGGAAAGCGACAAATTTTGAGTTGAAAATTCGAAAATTTTAAACGGGTTGTTATTTGACGTGTATGTTGGGAATGACGAAAACTTGAGGATTCACCATGTTAAGCCCTTCAAATAATAACCAAATCAAGTTAAAAAATATTACTTAACACGCTAAAACAATATTGTGTAAAATTGATTTTTAAATACATTTGACCATTATTTATAGGGGTTACCGTGATGAAACTTGACTTTTTAGCCATTTACAAGATGCATGTCGAATATTATTCGATTTGAAATTTTTACAAAATTTCATGTCAAAATGGCTCATTTCCATAGGTGTTCCCTTGGACAGCGACAAATTTTGAGTTGAAAATTGAAAATTTTTAAACGGGCCGTTATTTGACGTGTATGTTGGGAATGACGAAATATTGAGGATTCACCATGTTAAGCACTTCAAATAATAACCAAATCAAGTTAAAAAATATTTCTTAACACGCTAAAACAATATTGTGTAAAATTGATTTTTAAATACATTTGACCATTATTTATAGGGGTTACCGTGATGAAACTTGGCTTTTTAGCCATTTACAAGATGCATGTCGAATATTATTCGATTTGAAAATTTTTCAAAATTTCATGTCAAAATGGCTCATTTCCATAGGTGTTCCCTTGGAAAGCGACAAATTTTGAGTTGAAAATTGGAAATTTTTAAACGGGCCGTTATTTGACGTGTTTGTTGGGAATGACGAAAACTTGAGGATTCACC
This sequence comes from Linum usitatissimum, assembly GCA_030674075.2. Taxonomy (NCBI): domain Eukaryota; kingdom Viridiplantae; phylum Streptophyta; class Magnoliopsida; order Malpighiales; family Linaceae; genus Linum; species Linum usitatissimum. Next base: position 3,256 of record JAUJYP020000081.1, read on the forward strand.
ATGTTAAGCCCTTCAAATAATAACCAAATCAATTAAAAAATATCTCTTAACACGCTAAAACAATATAGTGTAAAATTGATTTTTAAATACATTTGACCATTATTTATAGGGGTTACCGTGATGAAACTTGACTTTTTAGCCATTTACAAGATGTATGTCGAATATTATTCGATTTGAAATTTTTACAAAATTTCATGTCAAAATGGCTCATTTCCATAGGTGTTCCCTGGAGAGCGACAAATTTTGAGTTGAAAATTGGAAAATTTTAAACGGGTTGTTATTTGACGTGTTTGTTGGGAATGACGAAATATTGAGGATTCACCATGTTAAGCACTTCAAATAATAACCAAATCAAGTTAAAAAATATTTCTTAACATGCTAAAACAATATTGTGTAAAATTGATTTTTAAATTCATTTGACCATTATTTAAAGGGGTTACCGTGATGAAACTTGGCTTTTTAGCCATTTACAAGATGCATGTCGAATATTATTCGATTTGAAATTTTTCAAAATTTCATGTCAAAATGGCTCATTTCCATAGGTGTTCCTGGAAAGCGACAAATTTTGAGTTGAAAATTGGAAATTTTTAAACGGCCGTTATTTGACGTGTATGTTGGGAATGACGAAATATTGAGGATTCACCATGTTAAGCCCTTCAAATAATAACCAAATCAAATTAAAAAATATTTCTTAACACGCTAAAACAATATTTTGTAAAATTGATTTTTAAATACATTTGACCATTATTTATAGGGGTTACCGTGATGAAACTTGACTTTTTAGCCATTTACAAGATGTATGTCGAATATTATTCGATTTGAAAATTTTTCAAAATTTCATGTCAAAATGGCTCATTTCCATAGGTGTTCCCTTGGAAAGCGACAAATTTTGAGTTGAAAATTTGGAAATTTTTAAACGGGTCGTTATTTGACGTGTATGTTGGGAATGACGAAAACTTGAGGATTCACCATGTTAAGCCCTTCAAATAATAACCAAATCAAGTTAAAAAATATTACTTAACACGCTAAAACAATATTGTGTAAAATTGATTTTTAAATACATTTGACCATTATTTATAGGGGTTACCGTTATGAAACTTGACTTTTTAGCCATTTACAAGATGCATGTCGAATATTATGCGATTTGAAAATTTTTCAAATTTTCATGTCAAAATGGCTCATTTCCATAGGTGTTCCCTTGGACATGGCGACAAATTTTGAGTTGAAAATTCAAAAATTTTAAACGGGCCGTTATTTGACGTGTATGTTGGGAATGACGAAATATTGAGGATTCACCATGTTAAGCACTTCAAATAATAACCAAATCAAGTTAAAAAATATTTCTTAACACGCTAAAACAATATTGTGTAAAATTGATTTTTAAATTCATTTGACCATTATTTAAAGGGGTTACCGTGATGAAACTTGGCTTTTTAGCCATTTACAAGATGCATGTCGAATATTATTCGATTTGAAAATTTTTACAAAATTTCATGTCAAAATGGCTCATTTCCATAGGTGTTCCCTTGGAAAGCGACAAATTTTGAGTTGAAAATTCGAAATTTTTAAACGGGCTGTTATTTGACGTGTTTGTTGGGAATGACGAAAACTTGAGGATTCACCATGTTAAGCCCTTCAAATAATAACCAAATCAAGTTAAAAAATATTACTTAACACGCTAAAACAATATTGTGTAAAATTGATTTTTAAATACATTTGACCATTATTTATAGGTGTTACCGTGATGAAACTTGACTTTTTAGCCATTTACAAGATGTATGTCGAATATTATTCGATTTGAAAATTTTTCAAAATTTCATGTCAAAATGGCTCATTTCCATAGGTGTTCCCTTGGAAACCGACAAATTTTGAGTTGAAAATTGGAAAATTTTAAACGGGTTGTTATTTGACGTGTATGTTGGGAATGACGAAATATTGAGGATTCACCATGTTAAGCACTTCAAATAATAACCAAATCTAGTTAAAAAATATTTCTTAACACGCTAAAACAATATTTTATAAAATTGATTTTTAAATACATTTGACCATTATTTATAGGGGTAACCGTGATGAAACTTGGCTTTTTAGCCATTTACAAGATGCATGTCGAATATTATTCTATTTGAAAATTTTTCAAAATTTCATGTCAAAATGGCTCATTTCCATAGGTGTTCCCTTGGAAAGCGACAAATTTTAAGTTGAAAATTGGAAATTTTTAAACGGCCGTTATTTGACGTGTATGTTGGAAATGTCGAAAAATTGAGGATTCACCATGTTAAGCCCTTCAAATAATAACCAAATCAATTAAAAAAATATTTCTTAACACGCTAAAACAATATAGTGTAAAATTGATTTTTAAATACATTTGACCATTATTTATAGGGGTTACCGTGATGAAACTTGACTTTTTAACCATTTACAAGATGTATGTCGAATATTATTAGATTTGAAATTTTTACAAAATTTCATGTCAAAATGGCTCATTTCCATAGGTGTTCCCTTGGAAAGCGACAAATTTTGAGTTGAAAATTTGAAACTTTTAAACGGGCTGTTATTTGACGTGTTTGTTGGGAATGACAAAAACTTGAGGATTCACCATGTTAAGCCCTTCAAATAATAACCAAATCAAGTTAAAAAATATTACTTAACACGCTAAAACAATATTGTGTAAAATTGATTTTAAATACATTTGACCATTATTTATAGGGGTTACCGTTATGAAACTTGACTTTTTAGCCATTTACAAGATGCATGTCGAATATTATGCGATTTGAAATTTTTTCGAATTTTCATGTCAAAATGGCTCATTTCCATAGGTGTTCCCTTGGACATCGACAAATTTTGAGTTGAAAATTCAAAAATTTTAAACGGGCCGTTATTTGACGTGTATGTTGGGAATGACGAAATATTGAGGATTCACCATGTTAAGCACTTCAAATAATAACCAAATCAAGTTAAAAAATATTTCTTAACACGCTAAAACAATATTGTGTAAAATTGATTTTTAAATTGATTTGACCATTATTTAAAGGGGTTACCGTGATGAAACTTGGCTTTTTAGCCATTTACAAGATGCATGTCGAATATTATTCGATTTGAAAATTTTTCAAAATTTCATGTCAAAATGGCTCAATTCCATAGGTGTTCCCTTGGAAAGCGACAAATTTTGAGTTGAAAATTAGAAATTTTTAAACGGGTTGTTATTTGACGTGTTTGTTGGGAATGACGAAAACTTGAGGATTCACCATGTTAAGCCCTTCAAATAATAACCAAATCAAGTTAAAAAATATTACTTAACACACTAAAACAATATTGTGTAAAATTGATTTTAAATACATTTGACCATTATTTATAGGGGTTACCGTTATGAAACTTGACTTTTTAGCCATTTACAAGATGCTTGTCGAATATTATTCGATTTGAAAATTTTTCAAAATTTCATGTCAAAATGGCTCATTTCCATAGGTGTTCCCTTGGACATCGACAAATTTTGAGTTGAAAATTCAAAAATTTTAAACGGGCTGTTATTTGACGTGTATGTTGGGAATGACGAAATATTGAGGATTCACCATGTTAAGCCCTTCAAATAATAACCAAATCAAGTTAAAAAATATTTCTTAACACGCTAAAACAATATTGTGTAAAATTGATTTTTAAATACATTTGACCATTATTTTTATAGGGGTTACCATGATGAAACTTGACCTTCTAGCCATTTCCAAGATGCATGTCGAATATTATTCGATTTGAAAATTTTTCAAAATTTCATGTCAAAATGGCTCATTTCCATAGGTGTTCCCTTGGAAAGCGACAAATTTTGAGTTGAAAATTGGAAATTTTTAAACGGGCTGTTATTTGACGTGTATGTTGGGAATGTCGAAAAATTGAGGATTCACCATGTTAAGCCCTTCAAATAATAACCAAATAAATTAAAAAATTATTTCTTAACACGCTAAAACAATATTGTGTAAAATTGATTTTTAAATACATTTGACCATTATTTATAGGGGTTACCGTGATGAAACTTGACTTTTTAGCCATTTACAAGATGCATGTCGAATATTATTCGATTTGAAAATTTTTCAAAATTTCATGTCAAAATGGCTCAATTCCATAGGTGTTCCCTTGGAAAGCGACAAATTTTGAGTTGAAAATTCGAAATTTTTAAACGGGCTGTTATTTGACGTGTTTGTTGGGAATGACGAAAACTTGAGGATTCACCATGTTAAGCCCTTCAAATAATAACCAAATCAAGTTAAAAAATATTACTTAACACGCTAAAACAATATTGTGTAAAATTGATTTTAAATACATTTGACCATTATTTATAGGTGTTATCGTGATGAAACTTGACTTTTTAGCCATTTACAAGATGTATGTCGAATATTATTCGATTTGAAAATTTTTCAAAATTTCATGTCAAAATGGCTCATTTCCATAGGTGTTCCCTTGGAAACCAACAAATTTTGAGTTGAAAATTGGAAAATTTTAAACGGGTTGTTATTTGACGTGTATGTTGGGAATGACGAAATATTGAGGATTCACCATGTTAAGCACTTCAAATAATAACCAAATCTAGTTAAAAAATATTTCTTAACACGCTAAAACAATATTTTATAAAATTGATTTTTAAATACATTTGACCATTATTTATAGGGGTAACCGTGATGAAACTTGGCTTTTTAGCCATTTACAAGATGCATGTCGAATATTATTCTATTTGAAAATTTTTCAAAATTTCATGTCAAAATGGCTCATTTCCATAGGTGTTCCCTTGGAAAGCGACAAATTTTAAGTTGAAAATTGGAAATTTTTAAACAGGCTGTTATTTGACGTGTATGTTGGAAATGTCGAAAAATTGAGGATTCACCATGTTAAGCCCTTCAAATAATAACCAAATCAATTAAAAAAATATTTCTTAACACGCTAAAACAATATAGTGTAAAATTGATTTTTAAATACATTTGACCATTATTTATAGGGGTTACCGTGATGAAACTTGACTTTTTAACCATTTACAAGATGTATGTCGAATATTATTAGATTTGAAATTTTTACAAAATTTCATGTCAAAATGGCTCATTTCCATAGGTGTTCCCTTGGAAAGCGACAAATTTTGAGTTGAAAATTTGAAACTTTTAAACGGGCTGTTATTTGACGTGTTTGTTGGGAATGACAAAAACTAGAGGATTCACCATGTTAAGCCCTTCAAATAATAACCAAATCAAGTTAAAAAATATTACTTAACACGCTAAAACAATATTGTGTAAAATTGATTTTAAATACATTTGACCATTATTTATAGGGGTTACCGTTATGAAACTTGACTTTTTAGCCATTTACAAGATGCATGTCGAATATTATGCGATTTGAAATTTTTTCGAATTTTCATGTCAAAATGGCTCATTTCCATAGGTGTTCCCTTGGACATCGACAAATTTTGAGTTGAAAATTCAAAAATTTTAAACGGGCTGTTATTTGACGTGTATGTTGGGAATGACGAAATATTGAGGATTCACCATGTTAAGCACTTCAAATAATAACCAAATCAAGTTAAAAAATATTTCTTAACACTCTAAAACAATATTGTGTAAAATTGATTTTTAAATTGATTTGACCATTATTTAAAGGGGTTACCGTGATGAAACTTGGCTTTTTAGCCATTTACAAGATGCATGTCGAATATTATTCGATTTGAAAATTTTTCAAAATTTCATGTCAAAATGGCTCAATTCCATAGGTGTTCCCTTGGAAAGCGACAAATTTTGAGTTGAAAATTAGAAATTTTTAAACGGGTTGTTATTTGACGTGTTTGTTGGGAATGACGAAAACTTGAGGATTCACCATGTTAAGCCCTTCAAATAATAACCAAATCAAGTTAAAAAATATTACTTAACACACTAAAACAATATTGTGTAAAATTGATTTTAAATACATTTGACCATTATTTATAGGGGTTACCGTTATGAAACTTGACTTTTTAGCCATTTACAAGATGCTTGTCGAATATTATTCGATTTGAAAATTTTTCAAAATTTCATGTCAAAATGGCTCATTTCCATAGGTGTTCCCTTGGACATCGACAAATTTTGAGTTGAAAATTCAAAAATTTTAAACGGGCTGTTATTTGACGTGTATGTTGGGAATGACGAAATATTGAGGATTCACCATGTTAAGCCCTTCAAATAATAACCAAATCAAGTTAAAAAATATTTCTTAACACGCTAAAACAATATTGTGTAAAATTGATTTTTAAATACATTTGACCATTATTTTTATAGGGGTTACCATGATGAAACTTGACTTTTAGCCATTTCAAGATGCATGTCGAATATTATTCGATTTGAAAATTTTTCAAAATTTCATGTCAAAATGGCTCATTTCCATAGGTGTTCCCTTGGAAAGCGACAAATTTTGAGTTGAAAATTGGAAATTTTTAAACGGGCTGTTATTTGACGTGTATGTTGGGAATGTCGAAAAATTGAGGATTCACCATGTTAAGCCCTTCAAATAATAACCAAATAAATTAAAAAATTATTTCTTAACACGCTAAAACAATATTGTGTAAAATTGATTTTTAAATACATTTGACCATTATTTATAGGGGTTACCGTGATGAAACTTGACTTTTTAGCCATTTACAAGATGTATGTCGAATATTATTCGATTTGAAAATTTTTCAAAATTTCATGTCAAAATGGCTCATTTCCATAGGTGTTCCCTTGGAAAGCGACAAATTTTGAGTTGAAAATTGGAAAATTTTAAACGGGCTGTTATTTGACGTGTATGTTGGGAATGACGAAATATTGAGGATTCACCATGTTAAGCACTTCAAATAATAACCAAATCTAGTAAAAAAATATTTCTTAACACGCTAAAACAATATTTTATAAAATTGATTTTTAAATACATTTGACCATTATTTATAGGGGTAACCGTGATGAAACTTGGCTTTTTAGCCATTTACAAGATGCATGTCGAATATTATTCTATTTGAAAATTTTTCAAAATTTCATGTCAAAATGGCTCATTTCCATAGGTGTTCCCTTGGAAAGCGACAAATTTTAAGTTGAAAATTGGAAATTTTTAAACGAGCCGTTATTTGACGTGTATGTTGGAAATGTTGAAAAATTGAGGATTCACCATGTTAAGCCCTTCAAATAATAACCAAATCAATTAAAAAAATATTTCTTAACACGCTAAAACAATATAGTGTAAAATTGATTTTTAAATACATTTGACCATTATTTATAGGGGTTACCGTGATGAAACTTGACTTTTTAACCATTTACAAGATGTATGTCGAATATTATTCGATTTGAAATTTTTTCAAAATTTCATGTCAAAATGGCTCATTTCCATAGGTGTTCCCTTGGAAACCGACAAATTTTGAGTTGAAAATTCGAAATTTTTAAACGGGCTATTATTTGACGTGTTTGTTGGGAATGAAGAAAACTTGAGGATTCACCATGTTAAGCCCTTCAAATAATAACCAAATCAAGTTAAAAAATATTACTTAACACGCTAAAACAATATTGTGTAAAATTGATTTTAAATACATTTGACCATTATTTATAGGGGTTACCGTTATGAAACTTGACTTTTTAGCCATTTACAAGATGCATGTCGAATATTATTCGATTTGAAATTTTTTCAAATTTTCATGTCAAAATGGCTCATTTCCATAGGTGTTCCCTTGGACATCGACAAATTTTGAGTTGAAAATTCAAAAATTTTAAACGGGCTGTTATTTAACGTGTATGTTGGGAATGACGAAATATTGAGGATTCACCATGTTAAGCCCTTCAAATAATAACCAAATCAAGTTAAAAAATATTTCTTAACACGCTAAAACAATATTGTGTAAAATTGATTTTTAAATACATTTGACCATTATTTTTATAGGGGTTACCATGATGAAACTTTACCTTTTAGCCATTTCAAGATGCATGTCGAACATTATACGATTTAAATTTTTTCAAAATTTCATTTCAAAATGGCTCATTTCCATAGGTGTTCTCATGGACATCGACAAATTTTGAGTTGAAAATTGAAAGTTTTTAAATGGGCTGATATTTGGAGTGTATGTTAGGAATAACGAAAAATTGATGATTCACCATGTTAGCCCTTCAAATAATAACCAAATCAAATTAAAAAATATTTCTTCACACGCTAAAACAATATTGTGTAAAATTGATTTTTAAATACATTTGACCATTATTTAAAGGGGTTACCGTGATGAAACTTGGCTTTTTAGCCATTTACAAGATGCATGTCGAATATTATTCGATTTGAAAATTTTTCAAAATTTCATGTCAAAATGGCTCATTTCCATAGGTGTTCCCTTGGAAAGCGACAAATTTTAAGTTGAAAATTGGAAATTTTTAAACGAGACGTTATTTGACGTGTATGTTGGAAATGTTGAAAAATTGAGGATTCACCATGTTAAGCCCTTCAAATAATAACCAAATCAATTAAAAAAATATTTCTTAACACGCTAAAACAATATAGTGTAAAATTGATTTTTAAATACATTTGACCATTATTTATAGGGGTTACCGTGATTAAACTTGACTTTTTAACCATTTACAAGATGTATGTCGAATATTATTCGATTTCAAATTTTTTCAAAATTTCATGTCAAAATGGCTCATTTTCATAGGTGTTCCCTTGGAAACCGACAAATTTTGAGTTGAAAATTCGAAATTTTTAAACGGGCTGTTATTTGACGTGTTTGTTGGGAATGAAGAAAACTTGAGGATTCACCATGTTAAGCCCTTCAAATAATAACCAAATCAAGTTAAAAAATATTACTTAACACGCTAAAACAATATTGTGTAAAATTGATTTTAAATACATTTGACCATTATTTATAGGGGTTACCGTTATGAAACTTGACTTTTTAGCCATTTACAAGATGCATGTCGAATATTATTCGATTTGAAATTTTTTCAAATTTTCATGTCAAAATGGCTCATTTCCATAGGTGTTCCCTTGGACATCGACAAATTTTGAGTTGAAAATTCAAAAATTTTAAACGGGCTGTTATTTGACGTGTATGTTGGGAATGACGAAATATTGAGGATTCACCATGTTAAGCCCTTCAAATAATAACCAAATCAAGTTAAAAATTATTTCTTAACACGCTAAAACAATATTGTGTAAAATTGATTTTTAAATACATTTGACCATTATTTTTATAGGGGTTACCATGATGAAACTTGACCTTTTAGCCATTTCCAAGATGCATGTCGAACATTATACGATTTAAATTTTTTCAAAATTTCATTTCAAAATGGCTCATTTCCATAGGTGTTCTCATGGACATCGACAAATTTTGAGTTGAAAATTGAAAGTTTTTAAATGGGCTGATATTTGGCGTGTATGTTAGGAATAACGAAAAATTGATGATTCACCATGTTAGCCCTTCAAATAATAACCAAATCAAATTAAAAAATATTTCTTAGCACGCTAAAACAATATTGTGTAAAATTGATTTTTAAATACATTTGACCATTATTTAAAGGGGTTACCGTGATGAAACTTGGCTTTTTAGCCATTTACAAGATGCATGTCGAATATTATTCGATTTGAAAATTTTTCAAAATTTCATGTCAAAATGGCTCATTTCCATAGGTGTTCCCTTGGAAAGCGACAAATTTTAAGTTGAAAATTGGAAATTTTTAAACGGGTCGTTATTTGACGTGTATGTTGGAAATGTTGAAAAATTGAGGATTCACCATGTTAAGCCCTTCAAATAATAACCAAATCAATTAAAAAAATATTTCTTAACACGCTAAAACAATATAGTGTAAAATTGATTTTTAAATACATTTGACCATTATTTATAGGGGTTACCGTTATGAAACTTGGCTTTTTAGCCATTTACAAGATGCATGTCGAATATTATTCGATTTGAAAATTTTTCAAAATTTCATGTCAAAATGGCTCATTTCCATAGGTGTTCCCTTGGAAAGCGACAAATTTTAAGTTGAAAATTGGAAATTTTTAAACGGGCTGTTATTTGACGTGTATGTTGGAAATGTTGAAAAATTGAGGATTCACCATGTTAAGCCCTTCAAATAATAACCAAATCAATTAAAAAAATATTTCTTAACACGCTAAAACAATATAGTGTAAAATTGATTTTTAAATACATTTGACCATTATTTATAGGGGTTACCGTGATGAAACTTGACTTTTTAACCATTTACAAGATGTATGTCGAATATTATTCGATTTGAAATTTTTTCAAAATTTCATGTCAAAATGGCTCATTTCCATAGGTGTTCCCTTGGACATCGACAAATTTTGAGTTGAAAATTCAAAAATTTTAAACGGGCTGTTATTTGACGTGTTTGTTGGGAATGACAAAAACTAGAGGATTCACCATGTTAAGCCCTTCAAATAATAACCAAATCAAGTTAAAAAATATTACTTAACACGCTAAAACAATATTGTGTAAAATTGATTTTAAATACATTTGACCATTATTTATAGGGGTTACCGTTATGAAACTTGACTTTTTAGCCTTTTACAAGATGCATGTCGAATATTATTCGATTTGAAATTTTTTCAAATTTTCATGGCAAAATGGCTCATTTCCATAGGTGTTCCCTTGGACATCGACAAATTTTGAGTTGAAAATTAAAAAATTTTAAACGGGCTGTTATTTGACGTGTATGTTGGGAATGAAGAAATATTGAGGATTCACCAGGTTAAGCCCTTCAAATAATAACCAAATCAATTAAAAAAATATTTCTTAACACGCTAAAACAATATAGTGTAAAATTGATTTTTAAATACATTTGACCATTATTTATAGGGGTTACCATGATGAAACTTGACCTTCTAGCCATTTCCAAGATGCATGTCGAACATTATTCGATTTGAAAATTTTTCAAAATTTCATGTCAAAATGGCTCATTTCCGTAGGTGTTCCCTTGGAAACCGACAAATTTTGAGTTGAAAATTGAAAAATTTTAAACGTGCTGTTATTTGACGTGTTTGTTGGGAATGACGAAATATTGAGGATTGACCATGTTAAGCACTTCAAATAATAACCAAATCAATTAAAAAAATATTTCTTAACACGCTAAAACAATATAGTGTAAAATTGATTTTTAAATACATTTGATCATTATTTATAGGGGTTACCGTGATGAAACTTGACTTTTTAACCATTTACACGATGTATGTCGACTATTATTCGATTTGAAAATTTTTCAAAATTTCATGTCAAAATGGCTCATTTCCATAGGTGTTCCCTTGGAAACCGACAAATTTTGAGTTGAAAATTCGAAATTTTTTAACGGGCTGTTATTTGACGTGTTTGTTGGGAATGACGAAAAATTGAGGATTCACCATGTTAAGAACTTCAAATAATAACCAAATCAAGTTAAAAAATATTACTTAACACGCTAAAACAATATTGTGTAAAAATGATTTTTAAATACATTTGACCATTATTTTTATAGGGGTTACCATGATGAAACTTTACCTTTTAGCCATTTCCAAGATGCATGTCGAACATTATACGATTTAAATTTTTTCAAAATTTCATGTCAAAATGGGTCATTTCCATAGGTGTTCCCATGGACACCGACAAATTTTAAGTTGAAAATTGAAAGTTTTTAAATGGGCTGATATTTGGCGTGTATGTTAGGAATAACGAAAAATTGATGATTCACAATGTTAAGCCCTTCAAATAATAACCAAATCAAGTTAAAAAATATTTCTTAATACGATAAAACAATATTGTGTAAAATTGATTTTTAAATACATTTGACCATTATTTTTATAGGGGTTACCGTTATGAAACTTGACTTTTTAGCCATTTACGAGATGGATGTCGAATATTATTCGATTTGAAATTTTTTCAAATTTTCATGTCAAAATGGCTCATTTCCATAGGTGTTCCCTTGGACATCGACAAATTTTGAGTTGAAAATTCAAAAATTTCAAACGGACTGTTATTTGACGTGTTTGTTGGGAATGACGAAAAATTGAGGATTCACCATGTTAAGAACTTCAAATAATAACCAAATAAGGTTAAAAAATATTTCATAACACGCTAAAACAATATTGTGTAAAATTGATTTTTAAATACATTTGACCATTATTTTTATAGGGGTTACCATGATGAAACTTTACCTTTTAGCCATTTCCAAGATGCATGTCGAACATTATACGATTTAAATTTTTTCAAAATTTTATGTCAAAATCGCTCATTTCCATAGGTGTTCCTATGGACACCGACAAATTTTACGTTGAAAATTGAAAGTTTTTAAATGGGCTGATATTTGGCGTGTATGTTAGGAATAACGAAAAATTGATGATTCACCATGTTAAGCCCTTCAAATAATAAACAAATCAAGTTAAAAAATATTTCTTAACACGATAAAACAATATTGTGTAAAATTGATTTTTAAATACATTTGACCATTATTTTTATAGGGGTTACCATTATGAAACTTGACTTTTTAGCCATTTACAAGATGCATGTCGAATATTATTCGATTTGAAAATTTTTCAAATTTTCATGTCAAAATGGCTCATTTCCATAGGTGTTCCCTTGGACATCGACAAATTTTGAGTTGAAAATTCGAAAATTTTAAACGGGTTGTTATTTGACGTGTTTGTTGGGAATGACGAAAAATTGAGGATTCACCATGTTAAGAACTTCAAATAATAACCAAATCAGGTTAAAAAATATTTCATAACACGCTAAAACAATATTGTGTAAAATTGATTTTTAAATACATTTGACCATTATTTTTATAAGGGTTACCGTTATGAAACTTGACTTTTTAGCCATTTACAAGATGCATGTCGAATATTATTCGATTTGAAATTTTTTCAAATTTTCATATCAAAATGGCTCATTTCCATAGGTGTTCCCTTGGACATCGACAAATTTTGAGTTGAAAATTCGAAAATTTTAAACGGGTCGTTATTTGACGTGTTTGTTGGGAATGACGAAACATTGAGGATTCACCATGTTAAGAACTTCAAATAATAACCAAATCAGGTTAAAAAATATTTCATAACACGCTAAAACAATATTGTGTAAAATTGATTTTTAAATACATTTGACCATTATTTTTATAGGGGTTACCGTTATGAAACTTGACTTTTTAGCCATTTACAAGATGCATGTCGAATATTATTCAATTTGAAATTTTTTCAAATTTTCATGTCAAAATGGCTCATTTCCATAGGTGTTCCCTTGGACATCGACAAATTTTGAGTTGAAAATTCAAAAATTTTAAACGGGCAATTATTTGACGTGTTTGTTGGGAATGATGAAAAATTGAGGATTCACCATGTTAAGAACTTCAAATAATAACCAAATCAAGTTAAAAAATATTTCATAACACGCTAAAACAATATTGTGTAAAATTGATTTTTAAATACATTTGACCATTATTTTTATAGGGGTTACCATGATGAAACTTTACCTTTTAGCCATTTCCAAGATGCATGTCGAACATTATTCGATTTAAAATTTTTCAAAATTTCATGTCAAAATGGCTCATTTCCATAGGTGTTCCCATGGACACCGACAAATTTTAAGTTGAAAATTGAAAGTTTTTAAATGGGTTGATATTTGGCGTGTATCTTAGGAATAACGAAAAATTGATGGTTCACCATGTTAAGCCCTTCAAATAATAACCAAATCAAGTTAAAAAATATTTCTTCACACGATAAAACAATATTGTGTAAAATTGATTTTTAAATACATTTGACCATTATTTTTATAGGGGTTACCATTATGAAACTTGACTTTTTAGCCATTTACAAGATGCATGTCGAATATTATTCGATTTGAAAATTTTTCAAATTTTCATGTCAAAATGGCTCATTTCCATAGGTGTTCCCTTGGACATCGACAAATTTTGAGTTGAAAATTCGAAAATTTTAAACGGGCTGTTATTTGACGTGTTTGTTGGGAATGACGAAAAATTGAGGATTCACCATGTTAAGAACTTCAAATAATAACGAAATCAGGTTAAAAAATATTTCATAACACGCTAAAACAATATTGTGTAAAATTGATTTTTAAATACATTTGACCATTATTTTTATAGGGGTTACCATGATGAAACTTTACCTTTTAGCCATTTCCAAGATGAATGTCGAACATTATACGATTTAAATTTTTTCAAAATTTCATGTCAAAATGGCTCATTTCCATAGGTGTTCCCATGGACACCGACAAATTTTAAGTTGAAAATTGAAAGTTTTTAAATGGGCCGATATTTGGCGTGTATCTTTGGAATAACGAAAAATTGATGATTCACCATGTTAAGCCCTTCAAATAATAACCAAATCAAGTTAAAAAATATTTCTTAACACGATAAAACAATATTGTGTAAAATTGATTTTTAAATACATTTGAACATTATTTTTATAGGGGTTACCGTTATGAAACTTGACTTTTTAGCCATTTACAAGATGCATGTCGAATATTATTCGATTTGAAATTTTTTCAAATTTTCATATCAAAATGGCTCATTTCCATAGGTGTTCCCTTGGACATCGACAAATTTTGAGTTGAAAATTCGAAAATTTTAAACGGGTCGTTATTTGACGTGTTTGTTGGGAATGACGAAACATTGAGGATTCACCATGTTAAGAACTTCAAATAATAACCAAATCAGGTTAAAAAATATTTCATAACACGCTAAAACAATATTGTGTAAAATTGATTTTTAAATACATTTGACCATTATTTTTATAGGGGTTACCATTATGAAACTTGACTTTTTAGCCATTTACAAGATGCATGTCGAATATTATTCGATTTGAAAATTTTTCAAATTTTCATGTCAAAATGGCTCATTTCCATAGGTGTTCCCTTGGACATCGACAAATTTTGAGTTGAAAATTCGAAAATTTTAAACGGTTGTTATTTGACGTGTTTGTTGGGAATGACGAAAAATTGAGGATTCACCATGTTAAGCACTTGAAATAATAACCAAATCAAGTTAAAAAATATTTCATAACACGCTAAAACAATATTGTGTAAAATTGATTTTTAAATACATTTGACCATTATTTTTATAGGGGTTACCGTTATGAAACTTGACTTTTTAGCCATTTACAAGATGCATGTCGAATATTATTCGATTTGAAAATTTTTCAAATTTTCATATCAAAATGGCTCATTTCCATAGGTGTTCCCTTGGACATCGACAAATTTTGAGTTGAAAATTCGAAAATTTTAAACGGCCGTTATTTGACGTGTTTGTTGGGAATGACGAAACATTGAGGATTCACCATGTTAAGCACTTGAAATAATAACCAAATCAAGTTAAAAAATATTTCATAACACGCTAAAACAATATTGTGTAAAATTGATTTTTAAATACATTTGACCATTATTTTTATAGGGGTTACCGTTATGAAACTTGACTTTTTAGCCATTTACAAGATACATGTCGAATATTATTCAATTTGAAATTTTTTCAAATTTTCATGTCAAAATGGCTCATTTCCATAGGTGTTCCCTTCGACATCGACAAATTTTGAGTTGAAAATTCAAAAATTTTAAACGGGCAGTTATTTGACGTGTTTGTTGGGAATGATGAAAAATTGAGGATTCACCATGTTAAGAACTTCAAATAATAACCAAATCAAGTTAAAAAATATTTCATAACACGCTAAAACAATATTGTGTAAAATTGATTTTTAAATACATTTGACCATTATTTTTATAGGGGTTACCATGATGAAACTTTACCTTTTAGCCATTTCCAAGATGCATGTCGAACATTATACGATTTAAATTTTTTCAAAATTTCATGTCAAAATGGCTCATTTCCATAGGTGTTCCCATGGACACCGACAAATTTTAAGTTGAAAATTGAAAGTTTTTAAATGGGCCGATATTTGGCGTGTATCTTAGGAATAACGAAAAATTGATGGTTCACCATGTTAAGCCCTTCAAATAATAACCAAATCAAGTTAAAAAATATTTCTTCACACGATAAAACAATATTGTGTAAAATTGATTTTTAAATACATTTGACCATTATTTTTATAGGGGTTACCATTATGAAACTTGACTTTTTAGCCATTTACAAGATGCATGTCGAATATTATTCGATTTGAAATTTTTTTCAAATTTTCATATCAAAATGGCTCATTTCCATAGGTGTTCCCTTGGACATCGACAAATTTTGAGTTGAAAATTCGAAAATTTTAAACGGTCGTTATTTGACGTGTTTGTTGGGAATGACGAAACATTGAGGATTCACCATGTTAAGAACTTCAAATAATAACCAAATCAGGTTAAAAAATATTTCATAACACGCTAAAACAATATTGTGTAAAATTGATTTTTAAATACATTTGACCATTATTTTTATAGGGGTTACCGTTATGAAACTTGACTTTTTAGCCATTTACAAGATACATGTCGAATATTATTCAATTTGAAAATTTTTCAAATTTTCATGTCAAAATGGCTCATTTCCATAGGTGTTCCCTTCGACATCGACAAATTTTGAGTTGAAAATTCAAAAATTTTAAACGGGCAGTTATTTGACGTGTTTGTTGGGAATGATGAAAAATTGAGGATTCACCATGTTAAGAACTTCAAATAATAACCAAATCAAGTTAAAAAATATTTCATAACACGCTAAAACAATATTGTGTAAAATTGATTTTTAAATACATTTGACCATTATTTTTATAGGGGTTACCATGATGAAACTTTACCTTTTAGCCATTTCCAAGATGCATGTCGAACATTATACGATTTAAATTTTTTCAAAATTTCATGTCAAAATGGCTCATTTCCATAGGTGTTCCCATGGACACCGACAAATTTTAAGTTGAAAATTGAAAGTTTTTAAATGGGCGATATTTGGCGTGTATCTTAGGAATAACGAAAAATTGATGGTTCACCATGTTAAGCCCTTCAAATAATAACCAAATCAAGTTAAAAAATATTTCTTCACACGATAAAACAATATTGTGTAAAATTGATTTTTAAATACATTTGACCATTATTTTTATAGGGGTTACCATTATGAAACTTGACTTTTTAGCCATTTACAAGATGCATGTCGAATATTATTCGATTTGAAAATTTTTCAAATTTTCATGTCAAAATGGCTCATTTCCATAGGTGTTCCCTTGGACATCGATAAATTTTGAGTTGAAAATTCGAAAATTTTAAACGGGCTGTTATTTGACGTGTTTGTTGGGAATGACGAAAAATTGAGGATTCACCATGTTAAGAACTTCAAATAATAACCAAATCAGGTTAAAAAATATTTCATAACACGCTAAAACAATATTGTGTAAAATTGATTTTTAAATACATTTGACCATTATTTTTATAGGGGTTACCATGATGAAACTTTACCTTTTAGCCATTTCCAAGATGAATGTCGAACATTATACGATTTAAATTTTTTCAAAATTTCATGTCAAAATGGCTCATTTCCATAGGTGTTCCCATGGACACCGACAAATTTTAAGTTGAAAATTGAAAGTTTTTAAATGGGCTGATATTTGGCGTGTATCTTAGGAATAACGAAAAATTGATGATTCACCATGTTAAGCCCTTCAAATAATAACCAAATCAAGTTAAAAAATATTTCTTAACACGATAAAACAATATTGTGTAAAATTGATTTTTAAATACATTTGAACATTATTTTTATAGGGGTTACCGTTATGAAACTTGACTTTTTAGCCATTTACAAGATGCATGTCGAATATTATTCGATTTGAAATTTTTTCAAATTTTCATATCAAAATGGCTCATTTCCATAGGTGTTCCCTTGGACATCGACAAATTTTGAGTTGAAAATTCGAAAATTTTAAACGGCCGTTATTTGACGTGTTTGTTGGGAATGACGAAACATTGAGGATTCACCATGTTAAGAACTTCAAATAATAACCAAATCAAGTTAAAAAATATTTCATAACACGCTAAAACAATATTGTGTAAAATTGATTTTTAAATACATTTGACCATTATTTTTGTAGGGGTTACCGTTATGAAACTTGACTTTTTAGCCATTTACAAGATGCATGTCGAATGTTATTCAATTTGAAAATTTTTCAAATTTTCATGTCAAAATGGCTCATTTCCATAGGTGTTCCCTTGGACATCGACAAATTTTGAGTTGAAAATTCGAAAATTTTAAACGGGCCGTTATTTGACGTGTTTGTTGGGAATGACGAAAAATTGAGGATTCACCATGTTAAGAACTTCAAATAATAACCAAATCGAGTTAAAAAATATTTCATAACACGCTAAAACAATATTGTGTAAAATTGATTTTTAAATACATTTGACCATTATTTTTATAGGGGTTACCGTTATGAAACTTGACTTTTTAGCCATTTACAAGATGCATGTCGAATATTATTCGATTTGAAATTTTTTCAAATTTTCATATCAAAATGGCTCATTTCCATAGGTGTTCCCTTGGACATCGACAAATTTTGAGTTGAAAATTCGAAAATTTTAAACGGTCGTTATTTGACGTGTTTGTTGGGAATGACGAAACATTGAGGATTCACCATGTTAAGCACTTGAAATAATAACCAAATCAAGTTAAAAAATATTTCATAACACGCTAAAACAATATTGTGTAAAATTGATTTTTAAATACATTTGACCATTATTTTTATAGGGGTTACCGTTATGAAACTTGACTTTTTAGCCATTTACAAGATGCATGTCGAATATTATTCAATTTGAAATTTTTTCAAATTTTCATGTCAAAATGGCTCATTTCCATAGGTGTTCCCTTGGACATCGACAAATTTTGAGTTGAAAATTCAAAAATTTTAAACGGGCAGTTATTTGACGTGTTTGTTGGGAATGATGAAAAATTGAGGATTCACCATGTTAAGAACTTCAAATAATAACCAAATCAGGTTAAAAAATATTTCATAACACGCTAAAACAATATTGTGTAAAATTGATTTTTAAATACATTTGACCATTATTTTTATAGGGGTTACCATGATGAAACTTTACCTTTTAGCCATTTCCAAGATGCATGTCGAACATTATACGATTTAAATTTTTTCAAAATTTCATGTCAAAATGGCTCATTTCCATAGGTGTTCCCATGGACACCGACAAATTTTAAGTTGAAAATTGAAAGTTTTTAAATGGGCTGATATTTGGCGTGTATCTTAGGAATAACGAAAAATTGATGGTTCACCATGTTAAGCCCTTCAAATAATAACCAAATCAAGTTAAAAAATATTTCTTCACACGATAAAACAATATTGTGTAAAATTGATTTTTAAATACATTTGACCATTATTTTTATAGGGGTTACCATTATGAAACTTGACTTTTTAGCCATTTACAAGATGCATGTCGAATATTATTCGATTTGAAAATTTTTCAAATTTTCATGTCAAAATGGCTCATTTCCATAGGTGTTCCCTTGGACATCGACAAATTTTGAGTTGAAAATTCGAAAATTTTAAACGGGCTGTTATTTGACGTGTTTGTTGGGAATGACGAAAAATTGAGGATTCACCATGTTAAGAACTTCAAATAATAACCAAATCAGGTTAAAAAATATTTCATAACACGCTAAAACAATATTGTGTAAAATTGATTTTTAAATACATTTGACCATTATTTTTATAGGGGTTACCATGATGAAACTTTACCTTTTAGCCATTTCCAAGATGAATGTCGAACATTATATGATTTAAATTTTTTCAAAATTTCATGTCAAAATGGCTCATTTCCATAGGTGTTCCCATGGACACCGACAAATTTTAAGTTGAAAATTGAAAGTTTTTAAATGGGCTGATATTTGGCGTGTATCTTAGGAATAACGAAAAATTGATGATTCACCATGTTAAGCCCTTCAAATAATAACCAAATCAAGTTAAAAAATATTTCTTAACACGATAAAACAATATTGTGTAAAATTGATTTTTAAATACATTTGAACATTATTTTTATAGGGGTTACCGTTATGAAACTTGACTTTTTAGCCATTTACAAGATGCATGTCGAATATTATTCGATTTGAAATTTTTTCAAATTTTCATATCAAAATGGCTCATTTCCATAGGTGTTCCCTTGGACATCGACAAATTTTGAGTTGAAAATTCGAAAATTTTAAACGGCCGTTATTTGACGTGTTTGTTGGGAATGACGAAACATTGAGGATTCACCATGTTAAGAACTTCAAATAATAACCAAATCAAGTTAAAAAATATTTCATAACACGCTAAAACAATATTGTGTAAAATTGATTTTTAAATACATTTGACCATTATTTTTATAGGGGTTACCGTTATGAAACTTGACTTTTTAGCCATTTACAAGATGCATGTCGAATATTATTCAATTTGAAATTTTTTCAAATTTTCATGTCAAAATGGCTCATTTCCATAGGTGTTCCCTTGGACATCGACAAATTTTGAGTTGAAAATTCAAAAATTTTAAACGTGCTGTTATTTGACGTGTTTGTTGGGAATGATGAAAAATTGAGGATTCACCATGTTAAGAACTTCAAATAATAACCAAATCAGGTTAAAAAATATTTCATAACACGCTAAAACAATATTGTGTAAAATTGATTTTTAAATACATTTGACCATTATTTTTATAGGGGTTACCATGATGAAACTTTACCTTTTAGCCATTTCCAAGATGCATGTCGAACATTATACGATTTAAATTTTTTTCAAAATTTCATGTCAAAATGGCTCATTTCCATAGGTGTTCCCATGGACACCGACAAATTTTAAGTTGAAAATTGAAAGTTTTTAAATGGGCCGATATTTGGCGTGTATCTTAGGAATAACGAAAAATTGATGATTCACCATGTTAAGCCCTTCAAATAATAACCAAATCAAGTTATAAAATATTTCTTAACACGATAAAACAATATTGTGTAAAATTGATTTTTAAATACATTTGAACATTATTTTTATAGGGGTTACCGTTATGAAACTTGACTTTTTAGCCATTTACAAGATGCATGTCGAATATTATTCGATTTGAAATTTTTTCAAATTTTCATATCAAAATGGCTCATTTCCATAGGTGTTCCCTTGGACATCGACAAATTTTGAGTTGAAAATTCGAAAATTTTAAACGGGCTGTTATTTGACGTGTTTGTTGGGAATGACGAAACATTGAGGATTCACCATGTTAAGAACTTCAAATAATAACCAAATCAGGTTAAAAAATATTTCATAACACGCTAAAACAATATTGTGTAAAATTGATTTTTAAATACATTTGACCATTATTTTTATAGGGGTTACCGTTATGAAACTTGACTTTTTAGCCATTTACAAGATGCATGTCGAATATTATTCAATTTGAAATTTTTTCAAATTTTCATGTCAAAATGGCTCATTTCCATAGGTGTTCCCTTGGACATCGACAAATTTTGAGTTGAAAATTCAAAAATTTTAAACGTGTCGTTATTTGACGTGTTTGTTGGGAATGATGAAAAATTGAGGATTCACCATGTTAAGAACTTCAAATAATAACCAAATCAAGTTAAAAAATATTTCATAACACGCTAAAACAATATTGTGTAAAATTGATTTTTAAATACATTTGACCATTATTTTTATAAGGGTTACCATGATGAAACTTTACCTTTTAGCCATTTCCAAGATGCATGTCGAACATTATACGATTTAAATTTTTTCAAAATTTCATGTCAAAATGGCTCATTTCCATAGGTGTTCCCATGGACACCGACAAATTTTAAGTTGAAAATTGAAAGTTTTTAAATGGGCCGATATTTGGCGTGTATCTTAGGAATAACGAAAAATTGATGGTTCACCATGTTAAGCCCTTCAAATAATAACCAAATCAAGTTAAAAAATATTTCTTCACACGATAAAACAATATTGTGTAAAATTGATTTTTAAATACATTTGACCATTATTTTTATAGGGGTTACCGTTATGAAACTTGACTTTTTAGCCATTTACAAGATGCATGTCGAATATTATTCGATTTGAAAATTTTTCAAAATTTCATGTCAAAATGGCTCATTTCCATAGGTGTTCCCTTGGACATCGACAAATTTTGAGTTGAAAATTCAAAAATTTTAAACGGTACGTTATTTGACGTGTTTGTTGGGAATGACGAAACATTGAGGATTCACCATGTTAAGAACTTCAAATAATAACCAAATCAGGTTAAAAAATATTTCATAACACGCTAAAACAATATTGTGTAAAATTGATTTTTAAATACATTTGACCATTATTTTTATAGGGGTTACCGATATGAAACTTGACTTTTTAGCCATTTATAAGATGCATGTCGAATATTATTCAATTTGAAATTTTTTCAAATTTTCATGTTAAAATGGCTCATTTCCATAGGTGTTCCCTTGGACATCGACAAATTTTGAGTTGAAAATTCAAAAATTTTAAACGGGCTGTTATTTGACGTGTTTGTTGGGAATGATGAAAAATTGAGGATTCACCATGTTAAGAACTTCAAATAATAACCAAATCAAGTTAAAAAATATTTTATAACACGCTAAAACAATATTGTGTAAAATTGATTTTTAAATACATTTGACCATTATTTTTATAGGGGTTACCATGATGAAACTTTACCTTTTATCCATTTCCAAGATGCATGTCGAACATTATACGATTTAAATTTTTTCAAAATTTCATGTCAAAATGGCTCATTTCCATAGGTGTTCCCATGGACACCGACAAATTTTAAGTTGAAAATTGAAAGTTTTTAAATGGGCCGATATTTGGCGTGTATCTTAGGAATAACGAAAAATTGATGGTTCACCATGTTAAGCCCTTCAAATAATAACCAAATCAAGTTAAAAAATATTTCTTCACACGATAAAACAATATTGTGTAAAATTGATTTTTAAATACATTTGACCATTATTTTTATAGGGGTTACCGTTATGAAACTTGACTTTTTAGCCATTTACAAGATGCATGTCGAATATTATTCGATTTGAAAATTTTTCAAATTTTCATGTCAAAATGGCTCATTTCAATAGGTGTTCCCTTGGACATCGACAAATTTTGAGTTGAAAATTCGAAAAATTTTAAACGGGCCGTTATTTGACGTGTTTGTTGGGAATGACGAAAAATTGAGGATTCACCATGTTAAGAACTTCAAATAATAACCAAATCGGGTTAAAAAATATTTCATAACACGCTAAAACAATATTGTGTAAAATTGATTTTTAAATACATTTGACCATTATTTTTATAGGGGTTACCATGATGAAACTTTACCTTTTAGCCATTTCCAAGATGCATGTCGAACATTATACGATTTAAATTTTTTCAAAATTTCATGTCAAAATGGCTCATTTCCATAGGTGTTCCCATGGACACCGACAAATTTTAAGTTGAAAATTGAAAGTTTTTAAATGGGCCGATATTTGGCGTGTATCTTAGGAATAACGAAAAATTGATGGTTCACCATGTTAAGCCCTTCAAATAATAACCAAATCAAGTTAAAAAATATTTCTTCACACGATAAAACAATATTGTGTAAAATTGATTTTTAAATACATTTGACCATTATTTTTATAGGGGTTACCGTTATGAAACTTGACTTTTTAGCCATTTACAAGATGCATGTCGAATATTATTCGATTTGAAAATTTTTCAAATTTTCATGTCAAAATGGCTCATTTCCATAGGTGTTCCCTTGGACATCGACAAATTTTGAGTTGAAAATTCGAAAATTTTAAACGGGCCGTTATTTGACGTGTTTGTTGGGAATGACGAAAAATTGAGGATTCACCATGTTAAGAACTTCAAATAATAACCAAATCAAGTTAAAAAATATTTCATAACACGCTAAAACAATATTGTGTAAAATTGATTTTTAAATACATTTGACCATTATTTTTATAGGGGTTACCATGATGAAACTTTACCTTTTAGCCATTTCCAAGATGCATGTCGAACATTATACGATTTAAATTTTTTTCAAAATTTCATGTCAAAATGGCTCATTTCCATAGGTGTTCCCATGGACACCGACAAATTTTAAGTTGAAAATTGAAAGTTTTTAAATGGGCCGATATTTGGCGTGTATCTTAGGAATAACGAAAAATTGATGGTTCACCATGTTAAGCCCTTCAAATAATAACCAAATCAAGTTAAAAAATATTTCTTCACACGATAAAACAATATTGTGTAAAATTGATTTTTAAATACATTTGACCATTATTTTTATAGGGGTTACCGTTATGAAACTTGACTTTTTAGCCATTTACAAGATGCATGTCGAATATTATTCGATTTGAAAATTTTTCAAAATTTCATGTCAAAATGGCTCATTTCCATAGGTGTTCCCTTGGACATCGACAAATTTTGAGTTGAAAATTCAAAAATTTTAAACGGGCTGTTATTTGACGTGTTTGTTGGGAATGACGAAACATTGAGGATTCACCATGTTAAGAACTTCAAATAATAACCAAATCAGGTTAAAAAATATTTCATAACACGCTAAAACAATATTGTGTAAAATTGATTTTTAAATACATTTGACCATTATTTTTATAGGGGTTACCGTTATGAAACTTGACTTTTTAGCCATTTATAAGATGCATGTCGAATATTATTCAATTTGAAATTTTTTCAAATTTTCATGTCAAAATGGCTCATTTCCATAGGTGTTCCCTTGGACATCGACAAATTTTGAGTTGAAAATTCAAAAATTTTAAACGGGTCGTTATTTGACGTGTTTGTTGGGAATGATGAAAAATTGAGGATTCACCATGTTAAGAACTTCAAATAATAACCAAATCAGGTTAAAAAATATTTTATAACACGCTAAAACAATATTGTGTAAAATTGATTTTTAAATACATTTGACCA
The DNA here is from genome assembly GCA_030674075.2 of Linum usitatissimum. NCBI lineage: Eukaryota > Viridiplantae > Streptophyta > Magnoliopsida > Malpighiales > Linaceae > Linum > Linum usitatissimum. Next base: position 28,111 of record JAUJYP020000081.1, read on the forward strand.
TTATTTTTATAGGGGTTACCATGATGAAACTTTACCTTTTATCCATTTCCAAGATGCATGTCGAACATTATACGATTTAAATTTTTTCAAAATTTCATGTCAAAATGGCTCATTTCCATAGGTGTTCCCATGGACACCGACAAATTTTAAGTTGAAAATTGAAAGTTTTTAAATGGGCTGATATTTGGCGTGTATCTTAGGAATAACGAAAAATTGATGGTTCACCATGTTAAGCCCTTCAAATAATAACCAAATCAAGTTAAAAAATATTTCTTCACACGATAAAACAATATTGTGTAAAATTGATTTTTAAATACATTTGACCATTATTTTTATAGGGGTTACCGTTATGAAACTTGACTTTTTAGCCATTTACAAGATGCATGTCGAATATTATTCGATTTGAAATTTTTTCAAATTTTCATGTCAAAATGGCTCATTTCCATAGGTGTTCCCTTGGACATCGACAAATTTTGAGTTGAAAATTCGAAAATTTTAAACGGGCTGTTATTTGATGTGTTTGTTGGGAATGACGAAAAATTGAGGATTCACCATGTTAAGAACTTCAAATAATAACCAAATCAGGTTAAAAAATATTTCATAACACGCTAAAACAATATTGTGTAAAATTGATTTTTAAATACATTTGACCATTATTTTTATAGGGGTTACCATGATGAAACTTTACCTTTTAGCCATTTCCAAGATGCATGTCGAACATTATACGATTTAAATTTTTTCAAAATTTCATGTCAAAATGGCTCATTTCCATAGGTGTTCCCATGGACACCGACAAATTTTAAGTTGAAAATTGAAAGTTTTTAAATGGGCCGATATTTGGCGTGTATCTTAGGAATAACGAAAAATTGATGGTTCACCATGTTAAGCCCTTCAAATAATAACCAAATCAAGTTAAAAAATATTTCTTCACACGATAAAACAATATTGTGTAAAATTGATTTTTAAATACATTTGACCATTATTTTTATAGGGGTTACCGTTATGAAACTTGACGTTTTAGCCATTTACAAGATGCATGTCGAATATTATTCGATTTGAAAATTTTTCAAATTTTCATGTCAAAATGGCTCATTTCAATAGGTGTTCCCTTGGACATCGACAAATTTTGAGTTGAAAATTCGAAAATTTTAAACGGGCTGTTATTTGATGTGTTTGTTGGGAATGACGAAAAATTGAGGATTCACCATGTTAAGAACTTCAAATAATAACCAAATCAGGTTAAAAAATATTTCATAACACGCTAAAACAATATTGTGTAAAATTGATTTTTAAATACATTTGACCATTATTTTTATAGGGGTTACCATGATGAAACTTTACCTTTTAGCCATTTCCAAGATGCATGTCGAACATTATACGATTTAAATTTTTTCAAAATTTCATGTCAAAATGGCTCATTTCCATAGGTGTTCCCATGGACACCGACAAATTTTAAGTTGAAAATTGAAAGTTTTTAAATGGGCTGATATTTGGCGTGTATCTTAGGAATAACGAAAAATTGATGGTTCACCATGTTAAGCCCTTCAAATAATAACCAAATCAAGTTAAAAAATATTTCTTCACACGATAAAACAATATTGTGTAAAATTGATTTTTAAATACATTTGACCATTATTTTTATAGGGGTTACCGTTATGAAACTTGACTTTTTAGCCATTTACAAGATGCATGTCGAATATTATTCGATTTGAAAATTTTTCAAATTTTCATGTCAAAATGGCTCATTTCCATAGGTGTTCCCTTGGACATCGACAAATTTTGAGTTGAAAATTCGAAAATTTTAAACGGGCCGTTATTTGACGTGTTTGTTGGGAATGACGAAAAATTGAGGATTCACCATGTTAAGAACTTCAAATAATAACCAAATCGAGGTTAAAAAATATTTCATAACACGCTAAAACAATATTGTGTAAAATTGATTTTTAAATACATTTGACCATTATTTTTATAGGGGTTACCATGATGAAACTTTACCTTTTAGCCATTTCCAAGATGCATGTCGAACATTATACGATTTAAATTTTTTCAAAATTTCATGTCAAAATGGCTCATTTCCATAGGTGTTCCCATGGACACCGACAAATTTTAAGTTGAAAATTGAAAGTTTTTAAATGGGCTGATATTTGGCGTGTATCTTAGGAATAACGAAAAATTGATGATTCACCATGTTAAGCCCTTCAAATAATAACCAAATCAAGTTAAAAAATATTTCTTCACACGATAAAACAATATTGTGTAAAATTGATTTTTAAATACATTTGACCATTATTTTTATAGGGGTTACCGTTATGAAACTTGACTTTTTAGCCATTTACAAGATGCATGTCGAATATTATTCGATTTGAAAATTTTTCAAATTTTCATGTCAAAATGGCTCATTTCCATAGGTGTTCCCTTGGACATCGACAAATTTTGAGTTGAAAATTCGAAAATTTTAAACGGGCTGTTATTTGACGTGTTTGTTGGGAATGACGAAAAATTGAGGATTCACCATGTTAAGAACTTCAAATAATAACCAAATCAGGTTAAAAAATATTTCATAACACGCTAAAACAATATTGTGTAAAATTGATTTTTAAATACATTTGACCATTATTTTTATAGGGGTTACCATGATGAAACTTTACCTTTTAGCCATTTCCAAGATGAATGTCGAACATTATACGATTTAAATTTTTTTCAAAATTTCATGTCAAAATGGCTCATTTCCATAGGTGTTCCCATGGACACCGACAAATTTTAAGTTGAAAATTGAAAGTTTTTAAATGGGCTGATATTTGGCGTGTATCTTAGGAATAACGAAAAATTGATGATTCACCATGTTAAGCCCTTCAAATAATAACCAAATCAAGTTAAAAAATATTTCTTAACACGATAAAACAATATTGTGTAAAATTGATTTTTAAATACATTTGACCATTATTTTTATAGGGGTTACCGTTATGAAACTTGACTTTTTAGCCATTTACAAGATGCATGTCGAATATTATTCGATTTGAAAATTTTTCAAATTTTCATGTCAAAATGGCTCATTTCCATAGGTGTTCCCTTGGACATCGACAAATTTTGAGTTGAAAATTCAAAAATTTTAAACGGGCCGTTATTTGACGTGTTTGTTGGGAATGATGAAAAATTGAGGATTCACCATGTTAAGAACTTCAAATAATAACCAAATCAAGGTTAAAAAATATTTCATAACACGCTAAAACAATATTGTGTAAAATTGATTTTTAAATACATTTGACCATTATTTTTATAGGGGTTACCATGATGAAACTTTACCTTTTAGCCATTTCCAAGATGCATGTCGAACATTATACGATTTAAATTTTTTTCAAAATTTCATGTCAAAATGGCTCATTTCCATAGGTGTTCCCATGGACACCGACAAATTTTAAGTTGAAAATTGAAAGTTTTTAAATGGGCTGATATTTGGCGTGTATCTTAGGAATAACGAAAAATTGATGGTTCACCATGTTAAGCCCTTCAAATAATAACCAAATCAAGTTAAAAAATATTTCTTCACACGATAAAACAATATTGTGTAAAATTGATTTTTAAATACATTTGACCATTATTTTTATAGGGGTTACCGTTATGAAACTTGACTTTTTAGCCATTTACAAGATGCATGTCGAATATTATTCGATTTGAAAATTTTTCAAATTTTCATGTCAAAATGGCTCATTTCCATAGGTGTTCCCTTGGACATCGACAAATTTTGAGTTGAAAATTCGAAAATTTTAAACGGGCTGTTATTTGACGTGTTTGTTGGGAATGACGAAAAATTGAGGATTCACCATGTTAAGAACTTCAAATAATAACCAAATCAGGTTAAAAAATATTTCATAACACGCTAAAACAATATTGTGTAAAATTGATTTTTAAATACATTTGACCATTATTTTTATAGGGGTTACCATGATGAAACTTTACCTTTTAGCCATTTCCAAGATGCATGTCGAACATTATACGATTTAAATTTTTTCAAAATTTCATGTCAAAATGGCTCATTTCCATAGGTGTTCCCATGGACACCGACAAATTTTAAGTTGAAAATTGAAAGTTTTTAAATGGGCTGATATTTGGCGTGTATCTTAGGAATAACGAAAAATTGATGATTCACCATGTTAAGCCCTTCAAATAATAACCAAATCAAGTTAAAAAATATTTCTTAACACGATAAAACAATATTGTGTAAAATTGATTTTTAAATACATTTGACCATTATTTTTATAGGGGTTACCGTTATGAAACTTGACTTTTTAGCCATTTACAAGATGCATGTCGAATATTATTCGATTTGAAAATTTTTCAAATTTTCATGTCAAAATGGCTCATTTCCATAGGTGTTCCCTTGGACATCGACAAATTTTGAGTTGAAAATTCGAAAATTTTAAACGGCCGTTATTTGACGTGTTTGTTGGGAATGACGAAAAATTGAGGATTCACCATGTTAAGAACTTCAAATAATAACCAAATCAAGTTAAAAAATATTTCATAACACGCTAAAACAATATTGTGTAAAATTGATTTTTAAATACATTTGACCATTATTTTTATAGGGGTTACCATGATGAAACTTTACCTTTTAGCCATTTCCAAGATGCATGTCGAACATTATACGATTTAAATTTTTTCAAAATTTCATGTCAAAATGGCTCATTTCCATAGGTGTTCCCATGGACACCGACAAATTTTAAGTTGAAAATTGAAAGTTTTTAAATGGGCTGATATTTGGCGTGTATCTTAGGAATAACGAAAAATTGATGATTCACCATGTTAAGCCCTTCAAATAATAACCAAATCAAGTTAAAAAATATTTCTTAACACGATAAAACAATATTGTGTAAAATTGATTTTTAAATACATTTGACCATTATTTTTATAGGGGTTACCGTTATGAAACTTGACTTTTTAGCCATTTACAAGATGCATGTCGAATATTATTCGATTTGAAAATTTTTCAAATTTTCATGTCAAAATGGCTCATTTCCATAGGTGTTCCCTTGGACATCGACAAATTTTGAGTTGAAAATTCAAAAATTTTAAACGAACTGTTATTTGACGTGTTTGTTGGGAATGATGAAAAATTGAGGATTCACCATGTTAAGAACTTCAAATAATAACCAAATCAGGTTAAAAAATATTTCATAACACGCTAAAACAATATTGTGTAAAATTGATTTTTAAATACATTTGACCATTATTTTTATAGGGGTTACCATGATGAAACTTTACCTTTTAGCCATTTCCAAGATGCATGTCGAACATTATACGATTTAAATTTTTTCAAAATTTCATGTCAAAATGGCTCATTTCCATAGGTGTTCCCATGGACACCGACAAATTTTAAGTTGAAAATTGAAAGTTTTTAAATGGGCCGATATTTGGCGTGTATCTTAGGAATAACGAAAAATTGATGATTCACCATGTTAAGCCCTTCAAATAATAACCAAATCAAGTTAAAAAATATTTCTTAACACGATAAAACAATATTGTGTAAAATTGATTTTTAAATACATTTGACCATTATTTTTATAGGGGTTACCGTTATGAAACTTGACTTTTTAGCCATTTACAAGATGCATGTCGAATATTATTCGATTTGAAAATTTTTCAAAATTTCATGTCAAAATGGCTCATTTCCATAGGTGTTCCCATGGACACCGACAAATTTTAAGTTGAAAATTGAAAGTTTTTAAATGGGCTGATATTTGGCGTGTATCTTAGGAATAACGAAAAATTGATGATTCACCATGTTAAGCCCTTCAAATAATAACCAAATCAAGTTAAAAAATATTTCTTAACACGATAAAACAATATTGTGTAAAATTGATTTTTAAATACATTTGACCATTATTTTTATAGGGGTTACCGTTATGAAACTTGACTTTTTAGCCATTTACAAGATGCATGTCGAATATTATTCGATTTGAAATTTTTTCAAATTTTCATGTCAAAATGGCTCATTTCCATAGGTGTTCCCTTGGACATCGACAAATTTTGAGTTGAAAATTCAAAAATTTTAAACGGGCTGTTATTTGACGTGTTTGTTGGGAATGATGAAAAATTGAGGATTCACCATGTTAAGAACTTCAAATAATAACCAAATCAGGTTAAAAAATATTTCATAACACGCTAAAACAATATTGTGTAAAATTGATTTTTAAATACATTTGACCATTATTTTTATAGGGGTTACCATGATGAAACTTTACCTTTTAGCCATTTCCAAGATGCATGTCGAACATTATACGATTTAAATTTTTTCAAAATTTCATGTCAAAATGGCTCATTTCCATAGGTGTTCCCATGGACACCGACAAATTTTAAGTTGAAAATTGAAAGTTTTTAAATGGGCTGATATTTGGCGTGTATCTTAGGAATAACGAAAAATTGATGATTCACCATGTTAAGCCCTTCAAATAATAACCAAATCAAGTTAAAAAATATTTCTTAACACGATAAAACAATATTGTGTAAAATTGATTTTTAAATACATTTGACCATTATTTTTATAGGGGTTACCGTTATGAAACTTGACTTTTTAGCCATTTACAAGATGCATGTCGAATATTATTCGATTTGAAAATTTTTCAAAATTTCATGTCAAAATGGCTCATTTCCATAGGTGTTCCCTTGGACATCGACAAATTTTAAGTTGAAAATTCGAAAGTTTTTAAACGGGCCGTTATTTGGCGTGTATGTTGGGAATGACGAAAAATTGATGATTCACCATGTTAAGCCCTTCAAATAATAACCAAATTAAGTTAAAAAATATTTCATAACACGCTAAAACAATATTGTGTAAAATTGATTTTTAAATACATTTGACCATTATTTTTATAGGGGTTACCATGATGAAACTTTACCTTTTAGCCATTTCAAACATGCATGTCGAATATTAATCGATTTGAAAATTTTGAAATTTTCATGTCAAAATGACTTAATTCCATAGGTGTTCCCATGGACACCGACAAATTTTAAGTTGAAAATTGAAAGTTTTTAAATGGGCTGATATTTGGCGTGTATCTTAGGAATAACGAAAAATTGATGATTCACCATGTTAAGCCCTTCAAATAATAACCAAATCAAGTTAAAAAATATTTCTTAACACGATAAAACAATATTGTGTAAAATTGATTTTTAAATACATTTGACCATTATTTTTATAGGGGTTACCGTTATGAAACTAGACTTTTTAGCCATTTACAAGATGCATGTCGAATATTATTCGATTTGAAATTTTTTCAAATTTTCATGTCAAAATGGCTCATTTCCATAGGTGTTCCCTTGGACATCGACAAATTTTGAGTTCAAAATTCAAAAATTTTAAACGGGCTGTTATTTGACGTGTTTGTTGGGAATGATGAAAAATTGAGGATTCACCATGTTAAGAACTTCAAATAATAACCAAATTAGGTTAAAAAATATTTCATAACACGCTAAAACAATATTGTGTAAAATTGATTTTTAAATACATTTGACCATTATTTTTATAGGGGTTACCATGATGAAACTTTACCTTTTAGCCATTTCCAAGATGCATGTCGAACATTATACGATTTAAATTTTTTTCAAAATTTCATGTCAAAATGGCTCATTTCCATAGGTGTTCCCATGGACACCGACAAATTTTAAGTTGAAAATTGAAAGTTTTTAAATGGGCTGATATTTGGCGTGTATCTTAGGAATAACGAAAAATTGATGATTCACCATGTTAAGCCCTTCAAATAATAACCAAATCAAGTTAAAAAATATTTCTTAACACGATAAAACAATATTGTGTAAAATTGATTTTTAAATACATTTGACCATTATTTTTATAGGGGTTACCGTTATGAAACTTGACTTTTTAGCCATTTACAAGATGCATGTCGAATATTATTCGATTTGAAAATTTTTCAAATTTTCATGTCAAAATGGCTCATTTCCATAGGTGTTCCCTTGGACATCGACAAATTTTGAGTTGAAAATTCGAAAATTTTAAACGGGCCGTTATTTGACGTGTTTGTTGGGAATGACGAAAAATTGAGGATTCACCATGTTAAGAACTTCAAATAATAACCAAATCAGGTTAAAAAATATTTCATAACACGCTAAAACAATATTGTGTAAAATTGATTTTTAAATACATTTGACCATTATTTTTATACGGGTTACCATGATGAAACTTTACCTTTTAGCCATTTCCAAGATGCATGTCGAACATTATACGATTTAATTTTTTTCAAAATTTCATGTCAAAATGGCTCATTTCCATAGGTGTTCCCATGGACACCGACAAATTTTAAGTTGAAAATGGAAAGTTTTTAAATGGGCTGATATTTGGCGTGTATCTTAGGAATAACGAAAAATTGATGATTCACCATGTTAAGCCCTTCAAATAATAACCAAATCAAGTTAAAAAATATTTCTTAACACGATAACACAATATTGTGTAAAATTGATTTTTAAATACATTTGACCATTATTTTTATAGGGGTTACCGTTATGAAACTTGACTTTTTAGCCATTTACAAGATGCATGTCGAATATTATTCGATTTGAAAATTTTTCAAAATTTCATGTCAAAATGGCTCATTTCCATAGTGTTCCAATGGACACGACAAATTTTAAGTTGAAAATTGAAAGTTTTTAAATGGGCGTATTAGCGTGTATCTTAGGAATAACGAAAAATTGATGATTCACCATGTTAAGCCCTTCAAATAATAACCAAATCAAGTTAAAAAATATTTCTAACACGTAAAACAATATTGTGTAAAATTGATTTTTAAATACATTTGACCATTATTTTTATAGGGGTTACCGTTATGAAACTTGACTTTTTAGCCATTTACAAGATGCATGTCGAATATTATTCGATTTGAAATTTTTTCAAATTTTCATGTCAAAATGGCTCATTTCCATAGGTGTTCCCTTGGACATCGACAAATTTTGAGTTGAAAATTCAAAAATTTTAAACGGGTCGTTATTTGACGTGTTTGTTGGGAATGATGAAAAATTGAGGATTCACCATGTTAAGAACTTCAAATAATAACCAAATCAAGTTAAAAAATATTTCATAACACGCTAAAACAATATTGTGTAAAATTGATTTTTAAATACATTTGACCATTATTTTTATAGGGGTTACCATGATGAAACTTTACCTTTTAGCCATTTCCAAGATGCATGTCGAACATTATACGATTTAAATTTTTTCAAAATTTCATGTCAAAATGGCTCATTTCCATAGGTGTTCCCATGGACACCGACAAATTTTAAGTTGAAAATTGAAAGTTTTTAAATGGGCCGATATTTGGCGTGTATCTTAGGAATAACGAAAAATTGATGATTCACCATGTTAAGCCCTTCAAATAATAACCAAATCAAGTTAAAAAATATTTCTTAACACGATAAAACAATATTGTGTAAAATTGATTTTTAAATACATTTGACCATTATTTTTATAGGGGTTACCGTTATGAAACTTGACTTTTTAGCCATTTACAAGATGCATGTCGAATATTATTCGATTTGAAAATTTTTCAAATTTTCATGTCAAAATGGCTCATTTCCATAGGTGTTCCCTTGGACATCGACAAATTTTGAGTTGAAAATTCAAAAATTTTAAACGGGCTGTTATTTGACGTGTTTGTTGGGAATGATGAAAAATTGAGGATTCACCATGTTAAGAACTTCAAATAATAACCAAATCAGGTTAAAAAATATTTCATAACACGCTAAAACAATATTGTGTAAAATTGATTTTTAAATACATTTGACCATTATTTTTATAGGGGTTACCATGATGAAACTTTACCTTTTAGCCATTTCCAAGATGCATGTCGAACATTATACGATTTAATTTTTTTCAAAATTTCATGTCAAAATGGCTCATTTCCATAGGTGTTCCCATGGACACCGACAAATTTTAAGTTGAAAATTGAAAGTTTTTAAATGGGCTGATATTTGGCGTGTATCTTAGGAATAACGAAAAATTGATGATTCACCATGTTAAGCCCTTCAAATAATAACCAAATCAAGTTAAAAAATATTTCTTAACACGATAAAACAATATTGTGTAAAATTGATTTTTAAATACATTTGACCATTATTTTTATAGGGGTTACCGTTATGAAACTTGACTTTTTAGCCATTTACAAGATGCATGTCGAATATTATTCGATTTGAAATTTTTTCAAATTTTCATGTCAAAATGGCTCATTTCCATAGGTGTTCCCTTGGACATCGACAAATTTTGAGTTGAAAATTCAAAAATTTTAAACGGGCTGTTATTTGACGTGTTTGTTGGGAATGACGAAAAATTGAGGATTCACCATGTTAAGAACTTCAAATAATAACCAAATCAAGTTAAAAAATATTTCATAACACGCTAAAACAATATTGTGTAAAATTGATTTTTAAATACATTTGACCATTATTTTTATAGGGGTTACCATGATGAAACTTTACCTTTTAGCCATTTCCAAGATGCATGTCGAACATTATACGATTTAATTTTTTTCAAAATTTCATGTCAAAATGGCTCATTTCCATAGGTGTTCCCATGGACACCGACAAATTTTAAGTTGAAAATTGAAAGTTTTTAAATGGGCTGATATTTGGCGTGTATCTTAGGAATAACGAAAAATTGATGATTCACCATGTTAAGCCCTTCAAATAATAACCAAATCAAGTTAAAAAATATTTCTTAACACGATAAAACAATATTGTGTAAAATTGATTTTTAAATACATTTGACCATTATTTTTATAGGGGTTACCGTTATGAAACTTGACTTTTTAGCCATTTACAAGATGCATGTCGAATATTATTCGATTTGAAAATTTTTCAAATTTTCATGTCAAAATGGCTCATTTCCATAGGTGTTCCCTTGGACATCGACAAATTTTGAGTTGAAAATTCGAAAATTTTAAACGGGCTGTTATTTGACGTGTTTGTTGGGAATGACGAAAAATTGAGGATTCACCATGTTAAGAACTTCAAATAATAACCAAATCAGGTTAAAAAATATTTCATAACACGCTAAAACAATATTGTGTAAAATTGATTTTTAAATACATTTGACCATTATTTTTATAGGGGTTACCATGATGAAACTTTACCTTTTAGCCATTTCCAAGATGCATGTCGAACATTATACGATTTAATTTTTTTCAAAATTTCATGTCAAAATGGCTCATTTCCATAGGTGTTCCCATGGACACCGACAAATTTTAAGTTGAAAATTGAAAGTTTTTAAATGGGCCGATATTTGGCGTGTATCTTAGGAATAACGAAAAATTGATGATTCACCATGTTAAGCCCTTCAAATAATAACCAAATCAAGTTAAAAAATATTTCTTAACACGATAAAACAATATTGTGTAAAATTGATTTTTAAATACATTTGACCATTATTTTTATAGGGGTTACCGTTATGAAACTTGACTTTTTAGCCATTTACAAGATGCATGTCGAATATTATTCGATTTGAAAATTTTTCAAATTTTCATGTCAAAATGGCTCATTTCCATAGGTGTTCCCTTGGACATCGACAAATTTTGAGTTGAAAATTCGAAAATTTTAAACGGGTCGTTATTTGACGTGTTTGTTGGGAATGACGAAAAATTGAGGATTCACCATGTTAAGAACTTCAAATAATAACCAAATCAAGTTAAAAAATATTTCATAACACGCTAAAACAATATTGTGTAAAATTGATTTTTAAATACATTTGACCATTATTTTTATAGGGGTTACCATGATGAAACTTTACCTTTTAGCCATTTCCAAGATGCATGTCGAACATTATACGATTTAAATTTTTTTCAAAATTTCATGTCAAAATGGCTCATTTCCATAGGTGTTCCCATGGACACCGACAAATTTTAAGTTGAAAATGGAAAGTTTTTAAATGGGCTGATATTTGGCGTGTATCTTAGGAATAACGAAAAATTGATGATTCACCATGTTAAGCCCTTCAAATAATAACCAAATCAAGTTAAAAAATATTTCTTAACACGATAAAACAATATTGTGTAAAATTGATTTTTAAATACATTTGACCATTATTTTTATAGGGGTTACCGTTATGAAACTTGACTTTTTAGCCATTTACAAGATGCATGTCGAATATTATTCGATTTGAAAATTTTTCAAATTTTCATGTCAAAATGGCTCATTTCCATAGGTGTTCCCTTGGACATCGACAAATTTTGAGTTGAAAATTCAAAAATTTTAAACGTGTCGTTATTTGACGTGTTTGTTGGGAATGATGAAAAATTGAGGATTCACCATGTTAAGAACTTCAAATAATAACCAAATCAGGTTAAAAAATATTTCATAACACGCTAAAACAATATTGTGTAAAATTGATTTTTAAATACATTTGACCATTATTTTTATACGGGTTACCATGATGAAACTTTACCTTTTAGCCATTTCCAAGATGCATGTCGAACATTATACGATTTAAATTTTTTTCAAAATTTCATGTCAAAATGGCTCATTTCCATAGGTGTTCCCATGGACACCGACAAATTTTAAGTTGAAAATGGAAAGTTTTTAAATGGGCCGATATTTGGCGTGTATCTTAGGAATAACGAAAAATTGATGATTCACCATGTTAAGCCCTTCAAATAATAACCAAATCAAGTTAAAAAATATTTCTTAACACGATAAAACAATATTGTGTAAAATTGATTTTTAAATACATTTGACCATTATTTTTATAGGGGTTACCGTTATGAAACTTGACTTTTTAGCCATTTACAAGATGCATGTCGAATATTATTCGATTTGAAATTTTTTCAAATTTTCATGTCAAAATGGCTCATTTCCATAGGTGTTCCCTTGGACATCGACAAATTTTGAGTTCAAAATTCAAAAATTTTAAACGGGCTGTTATTTGACGTGTTTGTTGGGAATGATGAAAAATTGAGGATTCACCATGTTAAGAACTTCAAATAATAACCAAATCAAGTTAAAAAATATTTCATAACACGCTAAAACAATATTGTGTAAAATTGATTTTTAAATACATTTGACCATTATTTTTATAGGGGTTACCATGATGAAACTTTACCTTTTAGCCATTTCCAAGATGCATGTCGAACATTATACGATTTAATTTTTTTCAAAATTTCATGTCAAAATGGCTCATTTCCATAGGTGTTCCCATGGACACCGACAAATTTTAAGTTGAAAATTGAAAGTTTTTAAATGGGCTGATATTTGGCGTGTATCTTAGGAATAACGAAAAATTGATGATTCACCATGTTAAGCCCTTCAAATAATAACCAAATCAATTTAAAAAATATTTCTTAACACGATAAAACAATATTGTGTAAAATTGATTTTTAAATACATTTGACCATTATTTTTATAGGGGTTACCGTTATGAAACTTGACTTTTTAGCCATTTACAAGATGCATGTCGAATATTATTCGATTTGAAATTTTTTCAAATTTTCATGTCAAAATGGCTCATTTCCATAGGTGTTCCCTTGGACATCGACAAATTTTGAGTTGAAAATTCAAAAATTTTAAACGGGCTGTTATTTGACGTATTTGTTGGGAATGATGAAAAATTGAGGATTCACCATGTTAAGAACTTCAAATAATAACCAAATCAAGTTAAAAAATATTTCATAACACGCTAAAACAATATTGTGTAAAATTGATTTTTAAATACATTTGACCATTATTTTTATAGGGGTTACCATGATGAAACTTTACCTTTTAGCCATTTCCAAGATGCATGTCGAACATTATACGATTTAATTTTTTTCAAAATTTCATGTCAAAATGGCTCATTTCCATAGGTGTTCCCATGGACACCGACAAATTTTAAGTTGAAAATTGAAAGTTTTTAAATGGGCCGATATTTGGCGTGTATCTTAGGAATAACGAAAAATTGATGATTCACCATGTTAAGCCCTTCAAATAATAACCAAATCAAGTTAAAAAATATTTCTTAACACGATAAAACAATATTGTGTAAAATTGATTTTTAAATACATTTGACCATTATTTTTATAGGGGTTACCGTTACGAAACTTGACTTTTTAGCCATTTACAAGATGCCTGTCGAATATTATTCGATTTGAAAATTTTTCAAATTTTCATGTCAAAATGGCACATTTCCATAGGTGTTCCCTTGGACATCGACAAATTTTGAGTTGAAAATTCGAAAATTTTAAACGGGCCGTTATTTGACGTGTTTGTTGGGAATGACGAAAAATTGAGGATTCACCATGTTAAGAACTTCAAATAATAACCAAATCAAGTTAAAAAATATTTCATAACACGCTAAAACAATATTGTGTAAAATTGATTTTTAAATACATTTGACCATTATTTTTATAGGGGTTACCATGATGAAACTTTACCTTTTAGCCATTTCCAAGATGCATGTCGAACATTATACGATTTAAATTTTTTTCAAAATTTCATGTCAAAATGGCTCATTTCCATAGGTGTTCCCATGGACACCGACAAATTTTAAGTTGAAAATTGAAAGTTTTTAAATGGGCTGATATTTGGCGTGTATCTTAGGAATAACGAAAAATTGATGATTCACCATGTTAAGCCCTTCAAATAATAACCAAATCAAGTTAAAAAATATTTCTTAACACGATAAAACAATATTGTGTAAAATTGATTTTTAAATACATTTGACCATTATTTTTATAGGGGTTACCGTTATGAAACTTGACTTTTTAGCCATTTACAAGATGCATGTCGAATATTATTCGATTTGAAAATTTTTCAAATTTTCATGTCAAAATGGCTCATTTCCATAGGTGTTCCCTTGGACATCGACAAATTTTGAGTTGAAAATTCAAAAATTTTAAACGTGTCGTTATTTGACGTGTTTGTTGGGAATGATGAAAAATTGAGGATTCACCATGTTAAGAACTTCAAATAATAACCAAATCAGGTTAAAAAATATTTCATAACACGCTAAAACAATATTGTGTAAAATTGATTTTTAAATACATTTGACCATTATTTTTATAGGGGTTACCATGATGAAACTTTACCTTTTAGCCATTTCCAAGATGCATGTCGAACATTATACGATTTAATTTTTTTCAAAATTTCATGTCAAAATGGCTCATTTCCATAGGTGTTCCCATGGACACCGACAAATTTTAAGTTGAAAATGGAAAGTTTTTAAATGGGCTGATATTTGGCGTGTATCTTAGGAATAACGAAAAATTGATGATTCACCATGTTAAGCCCTTCAAATAATAACCAAATCAAGTTAAAAAATATTTCTTAACACGATAAAACAATATTGTGTAAAATTGATTTTTAAATACATTTGACCATTATTTTTATAGGGGTTACCGTTATGAAACTTGACTTTTTAGCCATTTACAAGATGCATGTCGAATATTATTCGATTTGAAAATTTTTCAAATTTTCATGTCAAAATGGCTCATTTCCATAGGTGTTCCCTTGGACATCGACAAATTTTGAGGTGAAAATTCAAAATTTTTAAACGGCCGTTATTTGACGTGTTTGTTGGGAATGATGAAAAATTGAGGATTCACCATGTTAAGAACTTCAAATAATAACCAAATCAAGTTAAAAAATATTTCATAACACGCTAAAACAATATTGTGTAAAATTGATTTTTAAATACATTTGACCATTATTTTTATAGGGGTTACCGTTATGAAACTTGACTTTTTAGCCATTTACAAGATGCATGTCGAATATTATTCGATTTGAAATTTTTTCAAATTTTCATGTCAAAATGGCTCATTTCCATAGGTGTTCCCTTGGACATCGACAAATTTTGAGGTGAAAATTCAAAAATTTTAAACGTGCTGTTATTTGACGTGTTTGTTGGGAATGATGAAAAATTGAGGATTCACCATGTTAAGAACTTCAAATAATAACCAAATCAAGTTAAAAAATATTTCATAACACGCTAAAACAATATTGTGTAAAATTGATTTTTAAATACATTTGACCATTATTTTTATAGGGGTTACCGTTATGAAACTTGACTTTTTAGCCATTTACAAGATGCATGTCGAATATTATTCGATTTGAAATTTTTTCAAATTTTCATGTCAAAATGGCTCATTTCCATAGGTGTTCCCTTGGACATCGACAAATTTTGAGGTGAAAATTCAAAAATTTTAAACGGGTCGTTATTTGACGTGTTTGTTGGGAATGATGAAAAATTGAGGATTCACCATGTTAAGCACTTCAAATAATAACCAAATCAGGTTAAAAAATATTTCTTAACACGCTAAAACAATATTGTGTAAAATTGATTTTTAAATACATTTGACCATTATTTTTATAGGGGTTACCATGATGAAACTTGACCTTTTAGCCATTTCCAAGATGCATGTCGAACATTATACGATTTAAATTTTTTCAAAATTTCATGTCAAAATGGCTCATTTCCATAGGTGTTCCCTTGGACACCGACAAATTTTGAGTTGAAAATTGAAAGTTTTTAAATGGGCTGATATTTGGCGTGTATGTTAGGAATAACGAAAAATTGATGATTCACCATGTTAAGCCCTTCAAATAATAACCAAATCAAGTTAAAAAATATTTCTTAACACGATAAAACAATATTGTGTAAAATTGATTTTTAAATACATTTGACCATTATTTTTATAGGGGTTACCGTTATGAAACTTGACTTTTTAGCCATTTACAAGATGCATGTCGAATATTATTCGATTTGAAATTTTTCAAAATTTCATGTCAAAATCGGTCATTTCCATAGGTGTTCCCTGGGAAAGCGACAAATTTTGAGTTGAAAATTGTAAATTTTTAAACGGGCTGTTATTTGACGTGTATGTTGGGAATGACGAAAAATTGAGGATTCACCATGTTAAGCACTTCAAATAATAACCAAATCAAGTTAAAAAATATTTCTTAACACGCTAAAACAATATTGTGTAAAATTGATTTTTAAATACATTTGACCATTATTTTATAGGGGTTACCGTGATGAAACTTGGTTTTTAGCCATTTACAAGATGCATGTCGAATATTATTCGATTTGAAATTTTTCAAAATTTCATGTCAAAATGGCTCATTTCCATAGGTGTTCCCTTGGAAATCGACAAATTTTGAGTTGAAAATTGGAAATTTTTAAACGGGCCGTTATTTGACGTGTTTGTTGGGAATGACGAAAAATTGAGGATTCACCATGTTAAGCCCTTCAAATAATAACCAAATCAAGTTAAAAAATATTTCTTAACACGCTAAAACAATATTGTGTAAAATTGATTTTTAAATACATTTGACCATTATTTTATAGGGGTTACCGTTATGAAACTTGACTTTTTAGCCATTTACAAGATGCATGTCGAATATTATTCGATTTGAAATTTTTTCAAATTTTCATGTCAAAATGGCTCATTTCCATAGGTGTTCCCTTGGACATCGACAAATTTTGAGTTGAAAATTCGAAAATTTTAAACGGGCTGTTATTTGACGTGTTTGTTGGGAATGACGAAAAATTGAGGATTCACCATGTTAAGCACTTCAAATAATAACCAAATCAAGTTAAAAAATATTTCTTAACACGCTAAAACAATATTGTGTAAAATTGATTTTTAAATACATTTGACCATTATTTTTATAGGGGTTACCATGATGAAACTTGACCTTTTAGCCATTTCCAAGATGCATGTCGAACATTATACGATTTAAATTTTTTCAAAATTTCATGTCAAAATGGCTCATTTCCATAGGTGTTCCCTTGGACACCGACAAATTTTGAGTTGAAAATTGAAAGTTTTTAAATGGGCCGATATTTGGCGTGTATGTTAGGAATAACGAAAAATTGATGATTCACCATGTTAAGCCCTTCAAATAATAACCAAATCAAGTTAAAAAATATTTCTTAACACGCTAAAACAATATTGTGTAAAATTGATTTTTAAATACATTTGACCATTATTTTTATAGGGGTTACCGTTATGAAACTTGACTTTTTAGCCATTTACAAGATGCATGTCGAATATTATTCGATTTGAAATTTTTTCAAAATTTCATGTCAAAATGGCTCATTTCCATAGGTGTTCCCTTGGAAACCGACAAATTTTGAGTTGAAAATTGGAAAATTTTAAACGGGCTGTTATTTGACGTGTTTGTTGGGAATGACGAAAAATTGAGGATTCACCATGTTAAGCACTTCAAATAATAACCAAATCAAGTTAAAAAATATTTCATAACACGCTAAAACAATATTGTGTAAAATTGATTTTTAAATACATTTGACCATTATTTTTATAGGGGTTACCATGATGAAACTTTACCTTTTAGCCATTTCCAAGATGCATGTCGAACATTATACGATTTAAATTTTTTCAAAATTTCATGTCAAAATGGCTCATTTCCATAGGTGTTCCCATGGACACCGACAAATTTTAAGTTGAAAATTGAAAGTTTTTAAATGGGCTGATATTTGGCGTGTATCTTAGGAATAACGAAAAATTGATGATTCACCATGTTAAGCCCTTCAAATAATAACCAAATCAAGTTAAAAAATATTTCATAACACGCTAAAACAATATTGTGTAAAATTGATTTTTAAATACATTTGACCATTATTTTTATAGGGGTTACCGTGATGAAACTTGACTTTTTAGCCATTTACAAGATGCATGTCGAATATTATTCGATTTGAAATTTTTCAAAATTTCATGTCAAAATGGCTCATTTCCATAGGTGTTCCCTTGGAAATCGACAAATTTTGAGTTGAAAATTGGAAATTTTTAAACGGGCCGTTATTTGACGTGTTTGTTGGGAATGACGAAAAATTGAGGATTCACCATGTTAAGCACTTGAAATAATAACCAAATCAAGTTAAAAAATATTTCATAACACGCTAAAACAATATTGTGTAAAATTGATTTTTAAATACATTTGACCATTATTTTTATAGGGGTTACCGTTATGAAACTTGACTTTTTAGCCATTTACAAGATGCATGTCGAATATTATTCGATTTGAAATTTTTTCAAATTTTCATGTCAAAATGGCTCATTTCCATAGGTGTTCCCTTGGACATCGACAAATTTTGAGTTGAAAATTCGAAAATTTTAAACGGGCTGTTATTTGACGTGTTTGTTGGGAATGACGAAAAATTGAGGATTCACCATGTTAAGCACTTCAAATAATAACCAAATCAGGTTAAAAAATATTTCTTAACACGCTAAAACAATATTGTGTAAAATTGATTTTTAAATACATTTGACCATTATTTTTATAGGGGTTACCATGATGAAACTTGACCTTTTAGCCATTTCCAAGATGCATGTCGAACATTATACGATTTAAATTTTTTCAAAATTTCATGTCAAAATGGCTCATTTCCATAGGTGTTCCCATGGACACCGACAAATTTTGAGTTGAAAATTGAAAGTTTTTAAATGGGCTGATATTTGGCGTGTATGTTAGGAATAACGAAAAATTGATGATTCACCATGTTAAGCCCTTCAAATAATAACCAAATCAAGTTAAAAAATATTTCTTAACACGATAAAACAATATTGTGTAAAATTGATTTTTAAATACATTTGACCATTATTTTTATAGGGGTTACCGTTATGAAACTTGACTTTTTAGCCATTTACAAGATGCATGTCGAATATTATTCGATTTGAAAATTTTTCAAATTTTCATGTCAAAATGGCTCATTTCCATAGGTGTTCCCTTGGACATCGACAAATTTTGAGTTGAAAATTCGAAAATTTTAAACGGGTCGTTATTTGACGTGTTTGTTGGGAATGACGAAAAATTGAGGATTCACCATGTTAAGCACTTCAAATAATAACCAAATCAGGTTAAAAAATATTTCTTAACACGCTAAAACAATATTGTGTAAAATTGATTTTTAAATACATTTGACCATTATTTTTATAGGGGTTACCATGATGAAACTTGACCTTTTAGCCATTTCCAAGATGCATGTCGAACATTATACGATTTAAATTTTTTCAAAATTTCATGTCAAAATGGCTCATTTCCATAGGTGTTCCCTTGGACACCGACAAATTTTGAGTTGAAAATTGAAAGTTTTTAAATGGGCTGATATTTGGCGTGTATGTTAGGAATAACGAAAAATTGATGATTCACCATGTTAAGCCCTTCAAATAATAACCAAATCAAGTTAAAAAATATTTCTTAACACGCTAAAACAATATTGTGTAAAATTGATTTTTAAATACATTTGACCATTATTTTTATAGGGGTTACCGTTATGAAACTTGACTTTTTAGCCATTTACAAGATGCATGTCGAATATTATTCGATTTGAAATTTTTCAAAATTTCATGTCAAAATGGCTCATTTCCATAGGTGTTCCCTTGGAAAGCGACAAATTTTGAGTTGAAAATTGGAAATTTTTAAACGGGTTTGTTATTTGACGTGTTTGTTGGGAATGACGAAAAATTGAGGATTCATCATGTTAAGCACTTGAAATAATAACCAAATCAAGTTAAAAAATATTTCTTAACACGCTAAAACAATATTGTGTAAAATTGATTTTTAAATACATTTGACCATTATTTATAGGGGTTACCGTTATGAAACTTGACTTTTTAGCCATTTACAAGATGCATGTCGAATATTATTCGATTTGAAAATTTTTCAAAATTTCATGTCAAAATGGCTCATTTCCATAGGTGTTCCCTTGGAAACCGACAAATTTTGAGTTGAAAATTCGAAATTTTTAAACGGGCTGTTATTTGACGTGTTTGTTGGGAATGACGAAAAATTGAGGATTCACCATGTTAAGCACTTCAAATAATAACCAAATCAAGTTAAAAAATATTTCTTAACACGCTAAAACAATATTGTGTAAAATTGATTTTTAAATACATTTGACCATTATTTTTATAGGGGTTACCATGATGAAACTTGACCTTTTAGCCATTTCCAAGATGCATGTCGAACATTATACGATTTAAATTTTTTCAAAATTTCATGTCAAAATGGCTCATTTCCATAGGTGTTCCCTTGGACACCGACAAATTTTGAGTTGAAAATTGAAAGTTTTTAAATGGGCCGATATTTGGCGTGTATGTTAGGAATAACGAAAAATTGATGATTCACCATGTTAAGCCCTTCAAATAATAACCAAATCAAGTTAAAAAATATTTTTTAACACGATAAAACAATATTGTGTAAAATTGATTTTTAAATACATTTGACCATTATTTTTATAGGGGTTACCGTTATGAAACTTGACTTTTTAGCCATTTACAAGATGCATGTCGAATATTATTCGATTTGAACATTTTTCAAAATTTCATGTCAAAATTGGTCATTTCCATAGGTGTTCCCTGGGAAAGCGACAAATTTTGAGTTGAAAATTGGAAATTTTTAAACGGGACGTTATTTGACGTGTATGTTGGGAATGTCGAAAAATTGAGGATTCACCATGTTAAGCCCTTCAAATAATAACCAAATCAATTTAAAAAATATTTCTTAACACGCTAAAACAATATAGTGTAAAATTGATTTTTAAATACATTTGACCATTATTTATAGGGGTTACCGTGATGAAACTTGACTTTTTAGCCATTTACAAGATGTATGTCGAATATTATTCGATTTGAAAATTTTTCAAAATTTCATGTCAAAATGGCTCATTTCCATAGGTGTTCCCTTGGAAAGAGACAAATTTTGAGTTGAAAATTGGAAATTTTTAAACGGGCTGTTATTTGACGTGTATGTTGGGAATGTCGAAAAATTGAGGATTCACCATGTTAAGCCCTTCAAATAATAACCAAATCAAGTTAAAAAATATTTCTTAACACGCTAAAACAATATTGTGTAAAATTGATTTTTAAATACATTTGACCATTATTTATAGGGGTTACCGTTATGAAACTTGACTTTTTAGCCATTTACAAGATGCATGTCGAATATTATTCGATTTGAAAATTTTTCAAAATTTCATTTCAAAATGGCTCATTTCCATAGGTGTTCCCTTGGACATCGACAAATTTTGAGTTGAAAATTGGAAATTTTTAAACGGGCCGTTATTTGACGTGTATGTTGGGAATGACGAAAAATTGAGGATTCACCATGTTAAGCACTTCAAATAATAACCAAATCAAGTTAAAAAATATTTCTTAACACGCTAAAACAATATTGTGTAAAATTGATTTTTAAATACATTTGACCATTATTTTTATAGGGGTTACCGTTATGAAACTTGACTTTTTAGCCATTTACAAGATGCATGTCGAATATTATTCGATTTGAAAATTTTTCAAATTTTCATGTCAAAATGGCTCATTTCCATAGGTGTTCCCTTGGACATCGACAAATTTTGAGTTGAAAATTCGAAAATTTTAAACGGGCTGTTATTTGACGTGTTTGTTGGGAATGACGAAAAATTGAGGATTCACCATGTTAAAAACTTCAAATAATAACCAAATCAGGTTAAAAAATATTTCTTAACACGCTAAAACAATATTGTGTAAAATTGATTTTTAAATACATTTGACCATTATTTTTATAGGGGTTACCATGATGAAACTTGACCTTTTAGCCATTTCCAAGATGCATGTCGAACATTATACGATTTAATTTTTTTCAAAATTTCATGTCAAAATGGCTCATTTCCATAGGTGTTCCCTTGGACACCGACAAATTTTAAGTTGAAAATTGAAAGTTTTTAAATGGGCTGATATTTGGCGTGTATGTTAGGAATAACGAAAAATTGATGATTCACCATGTTAAGCCCTTCAAATAATAACCAAATCAAGTTAAAAAATATTTCTTAACACGATAAAACAATATTGTGTAAAATTGATTTTTAAATACATTTGACCATTATTTTTATAGGGGTTACCGTTATGAAACTTGACTTTTTAGCCATTTACAAGATGCATGTCGAATATTATTCGATTTGAAATTTTTCAAATTTTCATGTCAAAATGGCTCATTTCCATAGGTGTTCCCTTGGAAATCGACAAATTTTGAGTTGAAAATTCAAAATTTTTAAACGGGCTGTTATTTGACGTGTTTGTTGGGAATGACGAAAAATTGAGGATTCACCATGTTAAGCACTTCAAATAATAACCAAATCAGGTTAAAAAATATTTCTTAACACGCTAAAACAATATTGTGTAAAATTGATTTTTAAATACATTTGACCATTATTTTTATAGGGGTTACCATGATGAAACTTGACCTTTTAGCCATTTAAAACATGCATGTCGAATATTAATCGATTTGAAAATTTTTCAAAATTTCATGTCAAAATGACTCATTTCCATAGGTGTTCCCTTGGACACCGACAAATTTTGAGTTGAAAATTGGAAAGTTTTTAAATGGGCTGATATTTGGCGTGTATGTTGGGAATAACGAAAAATTGATGATTCACCATGTTAAGCCCTTCAAATAATAACCAAATCAAGTTAAAAAATATTTCTTAACACGATAAAACAATATTGTGTAAAATTGATTTTTAAATACATTTGACCATTATTTTTATAGGGGTTACCGTTATGAAACTTGACTTTTTAGCCATTTACAAGATGCATGTCGAATATTATTCGATTTGAAATTTTTTCAAATTTTCATGTCAAAATGGCTCATTTCCATAGGTGTTCCCTTGGACATCGACAAATTTTGAGTTGAAAATTCGAAAATTTTAAACGGGCTGTTATTTGACGTGTTTGTTGGGAATGACGAAAAATTGAGGATTCACCATGTTAAGCACTTCAAATAATAACCAAATCAAGTTAAAAAATATTTCTTAACACGCTAAAACAATATTGTGTAAAATTGATTTTTAAATACATTTGACCATTATTTTTATAGGGGTTACCATGATGAAACTTTACCTTTTAGCCATTTCAAAGATGCATGTCGAATATTATACGATTTGAAATTTTTGAAAATTTCATGTCAAAATGACTCAATTCCATAGGTGTTCCCTTGGACACCGACAAATTTTGAGTTGAAAATTGAAAGTTTTTAAATGGGCTGATATTTGGCCTGTATGTTAGGAATAACGAAAAATTGATGATTCACCATGTTAAGCCCTTCAAATAATAACCAAATCAAGTTAAAAAATATTTCTTAACACGATAAAACAATATTGTGTAAAATTGATTTTTAAATACATTTGACCATTATTTTTATAGGGGTTACCGTTATGAAACTTGACTTTTTAGCTATTTACCAGATGCATGTCGAATATTATTCGATTTGAAATTTTTTCAAAATTTCATGTCAAAATGGCTCATTTCCATAGGTGTTCCCTTGGAAACCGACAAATTTTGAGTTGAAAATTGGAAAATTTTAAACGGGCTAATATTTGACGTGTATGTTGGGAATGACGAAATATTGATGATTCACCATGTTAAGCCCTTCAAATAATAACCAAATCAAGTTAAAAAATATTTCTTAACACGCTAAAACAATATTGTGTAAAATTGATTTTTAAATACATTTGACCATTATTTTTATAGGGGTTACCGTTATGAAACTTGACTTTTTAGCTATTTACCAGATGCATGTCGAATATTATTCGATTTGAAAATTTTTCAAAATTTCATGTCAAAATGGCTCATTTCCATAGGTGTTCCCTTGGAAACCGACAAATTTTGAGTTGAAAATTGGAAATTTTTAAACGAGCCGTTATTTGACGTGTATGTTGGGAATGACGAAAAATTGAGGATTCACCATGTTAAGCACTTCAAATAATAACCAAATCAAGTTAAAAAATATTTCTTAACACGCTAAAACAATATTGTGTAAAATTGATTTTTAAATACATTTGACCATTATTTATAGGGGTTACCGTTATGAAACTTGACTTTTTAGCCATTTACAAGATGCATGTCGAATGTTATTCGATTTGAAATTTTTTCAAATTTTCATGTCAAAATGGCTCATTTCCATAGGTGTTCCCTTGGACATCGACAAATTTTGAGTTGAAAATTCGAAAATTTTTAAACGGGCCGTTATTTGACGTGTTTGTTGGGAATGACGAAAAATTGAGGATTCACCATGTTAAGCACTTGAAATAATAACCAAATCAAGTTAAAAAATATTTCTTAACACGCTAAAACAATATTGTGTAAAATTGATTTTTAAATACATTTGACCATTATTTTTATAGGGGTTACCATGATGAAACTTGACCTTTTAGCCATTTACAAGATGCATGTCGAATATTATTCGATTTAAATTTTTTCAAAATTTCATGTCAAAATGGCTCATTTCCATAGGTGTTCCCTTGGACACCGACAAATTTTGAGTTGAAAATTGAAAGTTTTTAAACGGGCTGATATTTGGCGTGTATGTTAGGAATAACGAAAAATTGATGATTCACCATGTTAAGCCCTTCAAATAATAACCAAATCAAGTTAAAAAATATTTCTTAACACGCTAAAACAATATTGTGTAAAATTGATTTTTAAATACATTTCACCATTATTTTTATAGGGGTTACCATAATGAAACTTGACTTTTTAGCCATTTCCAAGATGCATGTCGAACATTATACGATTTGAAATTTTTTCAAAATTTCATTTCAAAATGGCTCATTTCCATAGGTGTTCTCATGGACACCGACAAATTTTGAGTTGAAAATTGAAAGTTTTTAAATGGGTTGATATTTGACGTGTATGTTGGGAATGACGAAAAATTGATGATTCACCATGTTAAACCCTTCAAATAATAACCAAATCAAGTTAAAAAATATTTCTTAACACGCTAAAACAATATTGTGTAAAATTTATTTTTAAATACATTTGACCATTATTTTTATAGGGGTTACCGTTATGAAACTTGACTTTTTAGCCATTTACAAGATGCATGTCGAATATTATTCGATTTGAAAATTTTTCAAAATTTCATGTCAAAATGGCTCATTTCCATAGGTGTTCCCTTGGAAACCGACAAATTTTGAGTTGAAAATTGGAAATTTTTAAACGGGCCGTTATTTGACGTGTTTGTTGGGAATGACGAAAAATTGAGGATTCACCATGTTAAGCACTTCAAATAATAATCAAATCAGGTTAAAAAATATTTCTTAACACGCTAAAACAATATTGTGTAAAATTGATTTTTAAATACATTTGACCATTATTTTTATAGGGGTTACCATGATGAAACTTGACCTTTTAGCCATTTCCAAGATGCATGTCGAACATTATACGATTTAAATTTTTTCAAAATTTCATGTCAAAATGGCTCATTTCCATAGGTGTTCCCTTGGACACCGACAAATTTTGAGTTGAAAATTGAAAGTTTTTAAACGGGCTGATATTTGGCCTGTATGTTAGGAATAACGAAAAATTGATGATTCACCATGTTAAGCCCTTCAAATAATAACCAAATCAGGTTAAAAAATATTTTTTAACACGCTAAAACAATATTGTGTAAAATTGATTTTTAAATACATTTGACCATTATTTTTATAGGGGTTACCGTTATGAAACTTGACTTTTTAGCCATTTACAAGATGCATGTCGAATATTATTCGATTTGAAAATTTTTCAAAATTTCATGTCAAAATCGGTCATTTCCATAGGTGTTCCCTTGGAAAGCGACAAATTTTGAGTTGAAAATTGGAAATTTTTAAACGGGCTGTTATTTGACGTGTATGTTGGGAATGACGAAAAATTGAGGATTCACCATGTTAAGCCCTTCAAATAATAACCAAATCAAGTTAAAAAATATTTCTTAACACGCTAAAACAATATTGTGTAAAATTGATTTTTAAATACATTTGACCATTATTTATAGGGGTTACCGTGATGAAACTTGACTTTTTAGCCATTTACAAGATGTATGTAGAATATTATTCGATTTGAAAATTTTTCAAAATTTCATGTCAAAATGGCTCATTTCCATAGGTGTTCCCTTGGA
Source organism: Linum usitatissimum (assembly GCA_030674075.2). Taxonomy (NCBI): domain Eukaryota; kingdom Viridiplantae; phylum Streptophyta; class Magnoliopsida; order Malpighiales; family Linaceae; genus Linum; species Linum usitatissimum. The sequence continues at coordinate 55,012 of JAUJYP020000081.1, forward strand.
AAGCGACAAATTTTGAGTTGAAAATTGGAAATTTTTAAACGGGCTGTTATTTGACGTGTTTGTTGGGAATGACGAAAAATTGAGGATTCACCATGTTAAGCACTTCAAATAATAATCAAATCAGGTTAAAAAATATTTCTTAACACGCTAAAACAATATTGTGTAAAATTGATTTTTAAATACATTTGACCATTATTTTTATAGGGGTTACCATGATGAAACTTGACCTTTTAGCCATTTCCAAGATGCATGTCGAACATTATACGATTTAAATTTTTTCAAAATTTCATGTCAAAATGGCTCATTTCCATAGGTGTTCCCTTGGACACCGACAAATTTTGAGTTGAAAATTGAAAGTTTTTAAATGGGCTGATATTTGGCCTGTATGTTAGGAATAACGAAAAATTGATGATTCACCATGTTAAGCCCTTCAAATAATAACCAAATCAGGTTAAAAAATATTTTTTAACACGCTAAAACAATATTGTGTAAAATTTATTTTTAAATACATTTGACCATTATTTTTATAGGGGTTACCGTGATGAAACTTGACTTTTTAGCCATTTACAAGATGCATGTCGAATATTATTCGATTTGAAAATTTTTCAAAATTTCATGTCAAAATGGCTCATTTCCATAGGTGTTCCCTTGGAAACCGACAAATTTTGAGTTGAAAATTGGAAATTTTTAAACGGTTTGTTATTTGACGTGTTTGTTGGGAATGACGAAAAATTGAGGATTCACCATGTTAAGCACTTCAAATAATAACCAAATCAAGTTAAAAAATATTTCTTAACACGCTAAAACAATATTGTGTAAAATTGATTTTTAAATACATTTGACCATTATTTTTATAGGGGTTACCATGATGAAACTTGACCTTTTAGCCATTTCCAAGATGCATGTCGAACATTATACGATTTAAATTTTTTCAAAATTTCATGTCAAAATGGCTCATTTCCATAGGTGTTCCCTTGGACACCGACAAATTTTGAGTTGAAAATTGGAAATTTTTAAACGGGCTGATATTTGGCGTGTATGTTAGGAATAACGAAAAATTGATGATTCACCATGTTAAGCCCTTCAAATAATAACCAAATCAAGTTAAAAAATATTTCTTAACACGCTAAAACAATATTGTGTAAAATTGATTTTTAAATACATTTGACCATTATTTTTATAGGGGTTACCGTTATGAAACTTGACTTTTTAGCCATTTACAAGATGCATGTCGAATATTATTCGATTTGAAAATTTTTCAAAATTTCATGTCAAAATGGCTCATTTCCATAGGTGTTCCCCTTGGAAACCGACAAATTTTGAGTTGAAAATTGGAAATTTTTAAACGGGCTTTTATTTGACGTGTATGTTGGGAATGACGAAAAATTGAGGATTCACCATGTTAAGCCCTTCAAATAATAACCAAATCAAGTTAAAAAATATTTCTTAACACGCTAAAACAATATTGTGTAAAATTGATTTTTAAATACATTTGACCATTATTTTATAGGGGTTACCGTGATGAAACTTGACTTTTTAGCCATTTACAAGATGCATGTCGAATATTATTCGATTTGAAAATTTTTCAAAATTTCATGTCAAAATGGCTCATTTCCATAGGTGTTCCCTTGGAAAGCGACAAATTTTGAGTTGAAAATTGGAAATTTTTAAACGGGCCGTTATTTGACGTGTATGTTGGGAATGTCGAAAAATTGAGGATTCACCATGTTAAGCCCTTCAAATAATAACCAAATCAAGTTAAAAAATATTTCTTAACACGCTAAAACAATATTGTGTAAAATTAATTTTTAAATACATTTGACCATTATTTATAGGGGTTACCGTTATGAAACTTGACTTTTTAGCCATTTACAAGATGTATGTCGAATATTATTCGATTTGAAAATTTTTCAAAATTTCATGTCAAAATGGCTCATTTCCATAGGTGTTCCCTTGGAAACAGACAAATTTTGAGTTGAAAATTGGAAATTTTTAAACGGGCTGTTATTTGACGTGTATGTTGGGAATGACGAAAAATTGAGGATTCACCATGTTAAGCACTTCAAATAATAACCAAATCAAGTTAAAAAATATTTCTTAACACGCTAAAACAATATTGTGTAAAATTAATTTTTAAATACATTTGACCATTATTTATAGGGGTTACCGTGATGAAACTTGACTTTTTAGCCATTTACAAGATGTATGTCGAATATTATTCGATTTGAAAATTTTTCAAATTTTTATGTCAAAATGGCTCATTTCCATAGGTGTTCCCTTGGACATCGACAAATTTTGAGTTGAAAATTGGAAATTTTTAAACGGGCTGTTAGTTGACGTGTTTGTTGGGAATGACGAAAAATTGAGGATTCACCATGTTAAGCACTTCAAATAATAATCAAATCAGGTTAAAAAATATTTCTTAAAACGCTAAAACAATATTGTGTAAAATTGATTTTTAAATACATTTGACCAATATTTTTATAGGGGTTACCATGATGAAACTTGACCTTTTAGCCATTTCCAAGATGCATGTCGAACATTATACGATTTAAATTTTTTCAAAATTTCATGTCAAAATGGCTCATTTCCATAGGTGTTCCCTTGGACACCGAAAAATTTTGAGTTGAAAATTGAAAGTTTTTAAATGGGCTGATATTTGGCCTGTATGTTAGGAATAACGAAAAATTGATGATTCACCATGTTAAGCCCTTCAAATAATAACCAAATCAGGTTAAAAAATATTTTTTAACACGCTAAAACAATATAGTGTAAAATTAATTTTTAAATACATTTGACCATTATTTATAGGGGTTACCGTGATGAAACATGACTTTTTAGCCATTTACAAGATGTATGTCGAATATTATTCGATTTGAAAATTTTTCAAAATTTCATGTCAAAATGGCTCATTTCCATAGGTGTTCCCTTGGAAACAGACAAATTTTGAGTTGAAAATTGGAAATTTTTAAACGGCCTGTTATTTGACGTGTTTGTTGGGAATGACGAAAAATTGAGAATTCACCATGTTAAGCCCTTCAAATAATAACCAAATCAAGTTGAAAAATATTACTTAACACGCTAAAACAATATTGTGTAAAATTAATTTTTAAATACATTTGACCATTATTTATAGGGGTTACCGTGATGAAACTTGACTTTTTTGCCATTTACAAGATGTATGTCGAATATTATTCGATTTCTAAAGTTTTCAAAATTTCATGTCAAAATGGCTCATTTCCAGACGTGTTCCCTTGGAAACAGACAAATTTTGAGTTGAAAATTGGAAATTTTTAAACGGGCTTTTATTTGACGTGTTTGTCGGGAATGACGAAAAATTGAGGATTCACCATGTTAAGCCCTTCAAATAATAACCAAATCAAGTTAAAAAATATTATTTAACACGCTAAAACAATATTGTGTAAAATTTATTTTAAATACATTTGACCATTATTTATAGGGGTTACCGTAATGAAACTTCACTTTTTAGCCATTTACAAGATGTATGTCGAATATTATTCGATTTGAAAATTTTTCAAAATTTCATGTCAAAATGGCTCATTTCCATAGGTGTTCCCTTGGAAACAGACAAATTTTGAGTTGAAAATTGGAAATTTTTAAACGGGCTGTTAGTTGACGTGTTTGTTGGGAATGACGAAAAATTGAGGATTCACCATGTTAAGCACTTCAAATAATAATCAAATCAGGTTAAAAAATATTTCTTAAAACGCTAAAACAATATTGTGTAAAATTGATTTTTAAATACATTTGACAAATATTTTTATAGGGGTTACCATGATGAAACTTGACCTTTTAGCCATTTCCAAGATGCATGTCGAACATTATACGATTTAAATTTTTTCAAAATTTCATGTCAAAATGGCTCATTTCCATAGGTGTTCCCTTGGACACCGACAAATTTTGAGTTGAAAATTGAAAGTTTTTAAATGGGCTGATATTTGGCCTGTATGTTAGGAATAACGAAAAATTGATGATTCACCATGTTAAGCCCTTCAAATAATAACCAAATCAGGTTAAAAAATATTTTTTAACACGCTAAAACAATATTGTGTAAAATTGATTTTAAAATACATTTGACCATTATTTTTATAGGGGTTACCGTTATGAAACTTGACTTTTTAGCCATTTACAAGATGCATGTCGAATATTATTCGATTTGAACATTTTTCAAAATTTCATGTCAAAATCGGTCATTTCCATAGGTGTTCCCTGGGAAAGCGACAAATTTTGAGTTGAAAATTGGAAATTTTTAAACGGGCTGTTATTTGACGTGTATGTTGGGAATGTCCAAAAATTGAGGATTCACCATGTTAAGCCCTTCAAATAATAACCAAATCAATTTAAAAAATATTTCTTAACACGCTAAAACAATATAGTGTAAAATTAATTTTTAAATACATTTGACCATTATTTATAGGGGTTACTGTTATGAAACTTGACTTTTTAGCCATTTACAAGATGTATGTCGAATATTATTCGATTTGAAAATTTTTCAAAATTTCATGTCAAAATGGCTCATTTCTATAGGTGTTCCCTTGGAAACAGACAAATTTTGAGTTGAAAATTGGAAATTTTTAAACGGGCTGTTAGTTGACGTGTTTGTTGGGAATGACGAAAAATTGAGGATTCACCATGTTAAGCACTTCAAATAATAATCAAATCAGGTTAAAAAATATTTCTTAAAACGCTAAAACAATATTGTGTAAAATTGATTTTTAAATACATTTGACCAATATTTTTATAGGGGTTACCATGATGAAACTTGACCTTTTAGCCATTTCCAAGATGCATGTCGAACATTATACGATTTAAATTTTTTCAAAATTTCATGTCAAAATGGCTCATTTCCATAGGTGTTCCCTTGGACACCGAAAAATTTTGAGTTGAAAATTGAAAGTTTTTAAATGGGCTGATATTTGGCCTGTATGTTAGGAATAACGAAAAATTGATGATTCACCATGTTAAGCCCTTCAAATAATAACCAAATCAGGTTAAAAAATATTTTTTAACACGCTAAAACAATATAGTGTAAAATTGATTTTTAAATACATTTGACCATTATTTTTATAGGGGTTACCGTGATGAAACTTGACTTTTTAGCCATTTACAAGATGTATGTCGAATATTATTCGATTTGAAAATTTTTCAAAATTTCATGTCAAAATGGCTCATTTCCATAGGTGTTCCCTTGGAAAGCGACAAATTTTGAGTTGAAAATTGGAAATTTTTAAACGGGCTGTTATTTGACGTGTTTGTTGGGAATGACGAAAAATTGAGAATTCACCATGTTAAGCCCTTCAAATAATAACCAAATCAAGTTGAAAAATATTACTTAACACGCTAAAACAATATTGTGTAAAATTAATTTTTAAATACATTTGACCATTATTTATAGGGGTTACCGTGATGAAACTTGACTTTTTTGCCATTTACAAGATGTATGTCGAATATTATTCGATTTGAAAATTTTTCAAAATTTCATGTCAAAATGGCTCATTTCCATAGGTGTTCCCTTGGAAACAGACAAATTTTGAGTTGAAAATTGGAAATTTTTAAACGGGCTGTTATTTGACGTGTTTGTTGGGAATGACGAAAAATTGAGGATTCACCATGTTAAGCACTTCAAATAATAACCAAATCAGGTTAAAAAATATTTCTTAACACGCTAAAACAATATTGTGTAAAATTGATTTTTAAATACATTTGACCATTATTTTTATAGGGGTTACCATGATGAAACTTGACCTTTTAGCCATTTCCAAGATGCATGTCGAACATTATACGATTTAAATTTTTTCAAAATTTCATGTCAAAATGGCTCATTTCCATAGGTGTTCCCTTGGACACCGAAAAATTTTGAGTTGAAAATTGAAAGTTTTTAAATGGGCTGATATTTGGCCTGTATGTTAGGAATAACGAAAAATTGATGATTCACCATGTTAAGCCCTTCAAATAATAACCAAATCAAGTTAAAAAATATTTCTTAAAACGCTAAAACAATATTGTGTAAAATTTATTTTTAAATACATTTGACCATTATTTTTATAGGGGTTACCGTGATGAAACTTGACTTTTTAGCCATTTACAAGATGCATGTCGAATATTATTCGATTTGAAAATTTTTCAAAATTTCATGTCAAAATGGCTCATTTCCATAGGTGTTCCCTTGGACATCGACAAATTTTGAGTTGAAAATTGGAAATTTTTAAACGGGCCGTTATTTGACGTGTTTGTTGGGAATGACGAAAAATTGAGGATTCACCATGTTAAGCCCTTCAAATAATAACCAAATCAAGTTAAAAAATATTTCTTAACACGCTAAAACAATATTGTGTAAAATTGATTTTTAAATACATTTGACCATTATTTATAGGGGTTACCGTGATGAAACTTGACTTTTTAGCCATTTACAAGATGTATGTCGAATATTATTCGATTTGAAAATTTTTCAAAATTTCATGTCAAAATGGCTCATTTCCATAGGTGTTCCCTTGGAAACAGACAAATTTTGAGTTGAAAATTTGAAATTTTTAAACGGGCCGTTATTTGACGTGTTTGTTGGGAATGACGAAAAATTGAGGATTCACCATGTTAAGCACTTCAAATAATAACCAAATCAAGTTAAAAAATATTTCTTAACACGCTAAAACAATATTGTGTAAAATTGATTTTTAAATACATTTAACCATTATTTATAGGGGTTACCGTGATGAAACTTGACTTTTAAGTCATTTACAAGATGCATGTCGAATATTATTCGATTTGAAAATTTTTCAAAATTTCATGTCAAAATGGCTCATTTCCATAGGTGTTCCCTTGGAAACCGACAAATTTTGAGTTGAAAATTCGAAATTTTTAAACGGGTCGTTATTTGACGTGTTTGTTGGGAATGACGAAAAATTGAGGATTCACCATGTTAAGCACTTCAAATAATAACCAAATCAAGTTAAAAAATATTTCTTAACACGCTAAAACAATATTGTGTAAAATTGATTTTTAAATACATTTGACCATTATTTTTATAGGGGTTACCATAATGAAACTTGACCTTTTAGCCATTTCCAAGATGCATGTCGAACATTATACGATTTAAATTTTTTCAAAATTTCATGTCAAAATGGCTCATTTCCATAGGTGTTCTCATGGACACCGACAAATTTTGAGTTGAAAATTGAAAGTTTTTAAATGGGCTGATATTTGGCGTGTATGTTAGGAATAACGAAAAATTGATGATTCACCATGTTAAACCCTTCAAATAATAACCAAATCAAGTTAAAAAATATTTCTTAACACGATAAACAATATTGTGTAAAATTTATTTTTAAATACATTTGACCATTATTTTTATAGGGGTTACCGTTATGAAACTTGACTTTTTAGCTATTTACAAGATGCATGTCGAATATTATTCGATTTGAAAATTTTTCAAAATTTCATGTCAAAATGGCTCATTTCCATAGGTGTTCCCTTGGAAACCGACAAATTTTGAGTTGAAAATTGGAAAATTTTAAACGGGCCGTTATTTGACGTGTTTGTTGGGAATGACGAAAAATTGAGGATTCACCATGTTAAGCACTTCAAATAATAACCAAATCAAGTTAAAAAATATTTCATAACACGCTAAAACAATATTGTGTAAAATTGATTTTTAAATACATTTAACCATTATTTATAGGGGTTACCGTGAGGAAACTTGACTTTTAAGCCATTTAAAAGATGCATGTCGAATATTATTCGATTTGAAAATTTTTCAAAATTTCATGTCAAAATGGCTCATTTCCATAGGTGTTCCCTTGGAAACCGACAAATTTTGAGTTGAAAATTGGAAATTTTTAAACGGGCCGTTATTTAACGTGTTTGTTGGGAATGACGAAAAATTGAGGATTCACCATGTTATGCACTTCAAATAATAACCAAATCAAGTTAAAAAATATTTCTTAACACGCTAAAACAATATTGTGTAAAATTGATTTTTAAATACATTTGACCATTATTTTTATAGGGGTTACCATAATGAAACTTGACCTTTTAGCCATTTCCAAGATGCATGTCGAACATTATACGATTTAAATTTTTTCAAAATTTCATGTCAAAATGGCTCATTTCCATAGGTGTTCTCATGGACACCGACAAATTTTGAGTTGAAAATTGAAAGTTTTTAAATGGGTCGATATTTGGCGTGTATGTTAGGAATAACGAAAAATTAATGATTCACCATGTTAAACCCTTCAAATAATAACCAAATCAAGTTAAAAAATATTTCTTAACACGATAAAACAATATTGTGTAAAATTTATTTTTAAATACATTTGACCATTATTTTTATAGGGGTTACCGTTATGAAACTTGACTTTTTAGCTATTTACGAGATGCATGTCGAATATTATTCGATTTGAAATTTTTTCAAAATTTCATGTCAAAATGGCTCATTTCCATAGGTGTTCCCTTGGAAACCGACAAATTTTGAGTTGAAAATTCGAAATTTTTAAACGGGCCGTTATTTGACGTGTTTGTTGGGAATGACGAAAAATTGAGGATTCACCATGTTAAGCACTTCAAATAATAACCAAATCAAGTTAAAAAATATTTCATAACACGCTAAAACAATATTGTGTAAAATTGATTTTTAAATACATTTAACCATTATTTATAGGGGTTACCGTGATGAAACTTGACTTTTAAGCCATTTAAAAGATGCATGTCGAATATTATTCGATTTGAAAATTATTCAAAATTTCATGTCAAAATGGCTCATTTCCATAGGTGTTCCCTTGGAAACCGACAAATTTTGAGTTGAAAATTCGAAATTTTTAAACGGGCTGTTATTTGACGTGTTTGTTGGGAATGACGAAAAATTGAGGATTCAACATGTTAAGCACTTCAAATAATAACCAAATCAAGTTAAAAAATATTTCTTAACACGCTAAAACAATATTGTGTAAAATTGATTTTTAAATACATTTGACCATTATTTTTATAGGGGTTACCATAATGAAACATGACCTTTTAGCCATTTCCAAGATGCATGTCGAACATTATACGATTTAAATTTTTTCAAAATTTCATGTCAAAATGGCTCATTTCCATAGGTGTTCTCATGGACACCGACAAATTTTGAGTTGAAAATTGAAAGTTTTTAAATGGGCTTATATTTGGCGTGTATGTTAGGAATAACGAAAAATTGATGATTCACCATGTTAAACCCTTCAAATAATAACCAAATCAAGTTAAAAAATATTTCTTAACACGATAAATAATATTGTGTAAAATTTATTTTTAAATACATTTGACCATTATTTTTATAGGGGTTACCGTTATGAAACTTGACTTTTTAGCTATTTACCAGATGCATGTCGAATATTATTCGATTTGAAATTTTTTCAAAATTTCATGTCAAAATGGCTCATTTCCATAGGTGTTCCCTTGGAAACCGACAAATTTTGAGTTGAAAATTGGAAAATTTTAAACGGGCCGTTATTTGACGTGTATGTTGGGAATGACGAAATATTGAGGATTCACCATGTTAAGCACTTCAAATAATAACCAAATCAAGTTAAAAAATATTTCTTAACACGCTAAAACAATATTGTGTAAAATTGATTTTTAAATACATTTGACCATTATTTTTATAGGGGTTACCGTAATGAAACTTGACTTTTTAGCCATTTAAAAGATGCATGTCGAATATTATTCAATTTGAAAATGTTTCAAACTTCATGTCAAAATGGCTCATTTCCATAGGTGTTCCCTTGGAAACCGACAAATTTTGAGTTGAAAATTCTAAATTTTTAAACGGGCTGTTATTTGACGTGTTTGTTGGGAATGACGAAAAATTGAGGATTCACCATGTTAAGCACTTCAAATAATAACCAAATCAAGCTAAAAAATATTTCTTAACACGCTAAAACAATATTGTGTAAAATTGATTTTTAAATACATTTGACCATTATTTTTATAGGGGTTACCTTGATGAAACTTGACCTTTTAGCCATTTCCAAGATGCATGTCGAACATTATACGATTTAAATTTTTTCAAAATTTCATGTCAAAATGGCTCATTTCCATAGGTGTTCCCACGGACACCGACAAATTTTGAGTTGAAAATTGAAAGTTTTTAAACGGGCTGATATTTGGCGTGTATGTTAGGAATAACGAAAAATTGATGATTCACCATGTTAAGCCCTTTAAATAATAACCAAATCAAGTTAAAAAATATTTCTTAACACGCTAAAACAATATTGTGTAAAATTGATTTTTAAATACATTTGACCATTATTTTTATACGGGTTACTGTTATGAAACTTGACATTTTAGCTATTTACAAGATGCATGTCGAATATTATTCGATTTGAAAATTTTTCAAAATTTCATGTCAAAATGACTCATTTCCATAGTTGATCCCTTGGAAACCGACAAATTTTGAGTTGAAAATTCGAAATTTTTAAACGGGCTGTTATTTGACGTGTTTGTTGGGAATGACGAAAAATTGAGGATTCACCATGTTAAGCACTTAAAATAATAATCAATTCAAGTTAAAAAATATTTCATAACACGCTAAAACAATAATGTGTAAAATTGATTTTTAAATACATTTAACCATTATTTATAGGGGTTACCGTGATGAAACTTGACTTTTAAGCCATTTAAAAGATGCATGTCGAATATTATTCGATTTGAAAATTATTCAAAATTTCATGTCAAAATGGCTCATTTCCATAGGTGTTCCCTTAGAAACCGACAAATTTTGAGTTGAAAATTCGAAATTTTTAAACGGGCTGTTATTTGACGTGTTTGTTGGGAATGACGAAAAATTGAGGATTCAACATGTTAAGCACTTCAAATAATAACCAAATCAAGTTAAAAAATATTTCTTAACACGCTAAAACAATATTGTGTAAAATTGATTTTTAAATACATTTGACCATTATTTTTATAGGGGTTACCATAATGAAACTTGACCTTTTAGCCATTTCCAAGATGCATGTCGAACATTATACGATTTAAATTTTTTCCAAATTTCATGTCAAAATGGCTCATTTCCATAGGTGTTCTCATGGACACCGAAAAATTTTGAGTTGAAAATTGAAAGTTTTTAAATGGGCTGATATTTGGCGTGTATGTTAGGAATAACGAAAAATTGATGATTCACCATGTTAAACCCTTCAAATAATAACCAAATCAAGTTAAAAAATATTTCTTAACACGATAAACAATATTGTGTAAAATTTATTTTTAAATACATTTGACCATTATTTTTATAGGGGTTACCGTTATGAAACTTGACTTTTTAGCTATTTACCAGATGCATGTCGAACATTATACGATTTAAATTTTTTCAAAATTTCATGTCAAAATGGCTCATTTTCATAGGCGTTCCCTTGGACATCGACAAATTTTGAGTTGAAAATTCGAAATTTTTAAACGGGCTGTTATTTGACGTGTTTGTTGGGAATGACGAAAAATTGAGGATTCATCATGTTAAGCCCTTCAAATAATAACCAAATCAAGTTAAAAAATATTTCATAACACGCTAAAACAATATTGTGTAAAATTGATTTTTAAATACATTTAACCATTATTTATAGGGGTTACCGTGATGAAACTTGACTTTTTAGCCATTTAAAAGATGCATGTCGAATATTATTCGATTTGAAAATTATTCCAAATTTCATGTCAAAATGGCTAATTTCCATAGGTGATCCCTTGGAAACCGACAAATTTTGTGTTGAAAATTTGAAATTTTTAAACGGGCTGTTATTTGACGTGTTTGTTGGGAATGACGAAAAATTGAGGATTCACCATGTTAAGCACTTCAAATAATAACCAAATCAAGTTAAAAAATATTTCATAACACGCTAAAACAATATTGTGTAAAATTGATTTTTAAATACATTTAACCATTATTTATAGGGGTTACCGTGATGAAACTTGACTTTTAAGTCATTTAAAAGATGCATGTCGAATATTATTCGATTTGAAAATTATTCAAAATTTCATGTCAAAATGGCTCATTTCCATAGGTGTTCCCTTGGAAACCGACAAATTTTGAGTTGAAAATTCGAAATTTTTAAACGGCCGTTATTTGACGTGTTTGTTGGGAATGACGAAAAATTGAGGATTCAACATGTTAAGCACTTCAAATAATAACCAAATCAAGTTAAAAAATATTTCTTAACACGCTAAAACAATATTGTGTAAAATTGATTTTTAAATACATTTGACCATTATTTTTATAGGGGTTACCATAATGAAACTTGACCTTTTAGCCATTTCCAAGATGCATGTCGAACATTATACGATTTAAATTTTTTCAAAATTTCATGTCAAAATGGCTCATTTCCATAGGTGTTCTCATGGACACCGACAAATTTTGAGTTGAAAATTGAAAGTTTTTAAATGGGCTGATATTTGGCGTGTATGTTAGGAATAACGAAAAATTGATGATTCACCATGTTAAACCCTTCAAATAATAACCAAATCAAGTTAAAAAATATTTCTTAACACGATAAACAATATTGTGTAAAATTTATTTTTAAATACATTTGACCATTATTTTTATAGGGGTTACCGTTATGAAACTTGACTTTTTAGCTATTTACCAGATGCATGTCGAATATTATTCGATTTGAAAATTTTTCAAAATTTCATGTCAAAATGGCTCATTTCCATAGGTGTTCCCTTGGAAACCGACAAATTTTGAGTTGAAAATTGGAAAATTTTAAACGGGCTGTTATTTGACGTGTTTGTTGGGAATGACGAAAAATTGAGGATTCACCATGTTAAGCACTTCAAATAATAACCAAATCAAGTTAAAAAATATTTCATAACACGCTAAAACAATATTGTGTAAAATTGATTTTTAAATACATTTAACCATTATTTATAGGGGTTACCGTGAGGAAACTTGACTTTTAAGCCATTTAAAAGATGCATGTCGAATATTATTCGATTTGAAAATTATTCAAAATTTCATGTCAAAATGGCTCATTTCCATAGGTGTTCCTTGGAAACCGACAAATTTTGAGTTGAAAATTCGAAATTTTTAAACGGGCTGTTATTTAACGTGTTTGTTGGGAATGACGAAAAATTGAGGATTCAACATGTTATGCACTTCAAATAATAACCAAATCAAGTTAAAAAATATTTCTTAACACGCTAAAACAATATTGTGTAAAATTGATTTTTAAATACATTTGACCATTATTTTTATAGGGGTTACCATAATGAAACTTGACCTTTTAGCCATTTCCAAGATGCATGTCGAACATTATACGATTTAAATTTTTTCTAAATTTCATGTCAAAATGGCTCATTTCCACGGAGTGTTCTCATGGACACCGACAAATTTTGAGTTGAAAATTGAAAGTTTTTAAATGGGCCGATATTTGGCGTGTATGTTAGGAATAACGAAAAATTGATGATTCACCATGTTAAACCCTTCAAATAATAACCAAATCAAGTTAAAAAATATTTCTTAACACGATAAACAATATTGTGTAAAATTTATTTTTAAATACATTTGACCATTATTTTTATAGGGGTTACCGTTATGAAACTTGACTTTTTAGCTATTTACCAGATGCATGTCGAATATTATTCGATTTGAAATTTTTCAAAATTTCATGTCAAAATGGCTCATTTCCATAGGTGTTCCCTTGGAAACCGACAAATTTTGAGTTGAAAATTGGAAAATTTTAAACGGGCAGTTATTTGACGTGTATGTTGGGAATGTCGAAAAATTGATGATTAACCATGTTAAGCCCTTCAAATAATAACCAAATCAAGTTAAAAAATATTTCTTAACACGCTAAAACAATATTGTGTAAAATTTATTTTTAAATACATTTGACCATTATTTTTATAGGGGTTACCGTTATGAAACTTGACTTTTTAGCTATTTACCAGATGCATGTCGAATATTATTCGATTTGAAAATTTTTCAAAATTTCATGTCAAAATGGCTCATTTCCATAGGTGTTCCCTTGGAAACCGACAAATTTTGAGTTGAAAATTGGAAAATTTTAAACGGGCTGTTATTTGACGTGTATGTTGGGAATGACGAAATATTGAGGATTCACCATGTCAAGCACTTCAAATAATAACCAAATCAAGTTAAAAAATATTTCTTAACACGCTAAAACAATATTGTGTAAAATTGATTTTTAAATACATTTGACCATTATTTATAGGGGTTACCGTTATGAAACTTGACTTTTTAGCCATTTACAAGATGCATGTCGAATGTTATTCGATTTGAAATTTTTTCAAATTTTCATGTCAAAATGGCTCATTTCCATAGGTGTTCCTTTGGACATCGACAAATTTTGAGTTGAAAATTCGAAAATTTTTAACGGGCTGTTATTTGACGTGTATGTTGGGAATGACAAAATATTGAGGATTCACCATGTTAAGCACTTGAAATAATAACCAAATCAAGTTAAAAAATATTTCATAACACGCTAAAACAATATTGTGTAAAATTGATTTTTAAATACATTTAACCATTATTTATAGGGGTTACCGTAATGAAACTTGACTTTTTAGCCATTTAAAAGATGCATGTCGAATATTATTCGATTTGAAAATGTTTCAAACTTCATGTCAAAATGGCTCATTTCCATAGGTGTTCCCTTGGAAACCGACAAATTTTGAGTTGAAAATTCGAAATTTTTAAACGGAAATTTGTTATTTGACGTGTTTGTTGGGAATGACGAAAAATTGAGGATTCACCATGTTAAGCACTTAAAATAATAATCAAATCAAGTTAAAAAATATTTCATAACACGCTAAAACAATATTGTGTAAAATTGATTTTTAAATACATTTAACCATTATTTATCGGGGTTACGGTGATGAAACTTGACTTTTTAGCCATTTACAAGATGCATGTCGAATATTATTCGATTTGAAATTTTTTCAAAATTTCATGTTAAAATGGCTCATTTCCATAGGTGTTCCCTTGGAAAGTGACAAATTTTGAGTTTAAAATTGGAAATTTTTAAACGGGCAGTTATTTGACGTGTATGTTGGGAATGTCGAAAAATTGATGATTAACCATGTTAAGCCCTTCAAATAATAACCAAATCAAGTTAAAAAATATTTCTTAACACGCTAAAACAATATTGTGTAAAATTTATTTTTAAATACATTTGACCATTATTTTTATACGGGTTACCGTTATGAAACTTGACTTTTTAGCTATTTACAAGATGCATGTCGAATATTATTCGATTTGAAAATTTTTCAAAATTTCATGTGAAAATGACTCATTTCCATAGTTGATCCCTTGGAAACCGACAAATTTTGAGTTGAAAATTCGAAATTTTTAAAGGAAAGCTGTTATTTGACGTGTATGTTGGGAATGACGAAATATTGAGGATTCACCATGTTAAGCACTTCAAATAATAACCAAATCAAGTTAAAAAATATTTCTTAACACGCTAAAACAATATTGTGTAAAATTTATTTTTAAATACATTTGACCATTATTTTTATAGGGGTTACCGTTATGAAACTTGACTTTTTAGCTATTTACCGGATGCATGTCGAATATTATTCGATTTGAAAATTTTTCAAAATTTCATGTCAAAATGGCTCATTTCCATAGGTGTTCCCTTGGAAACCGACAAATTTTGAGTTGAAAATTGGAAAATTTTAAACGAAATTCGTTATTTGACGTGTATGTTGGGAATGACGAAATATTGAGGATTCACCATGTCAAGCACTTCAAATAATAACCAAATCAAGTTAAAAAATATTTCTTAACCCGCTAAAACAATATTGTGTAAAATTGATTTTTAAATACATTTGACCATTATTTATAGGGGTTACCGTTATGAAACTTGACTTTTTAGCCATTTACAAGATGCATGTCGAATGTTATTCGATTTGAAATTTTTTCAAATTTTCATGTCAAAATAGCTCATTTCCATAGGTGTTCCTTTGGACATCGACAAATTTTGAGTTGAAAATTCGAAAATTTTTAACGGGCTGTTATTTGACGTGTATGTTGGGAATGACGAAATATTGAGGATTCACCATGTTAAGCACTTGAAATAATAACCAAATCAAGTTAAAAAATATTTCATAACACGCTAAAACAATATTGTGTAAAATTGATTTTTAAATACATTTAACCATTATTTATAGGGGTTACCGTAATGAAACTTGACTTTTTAGCCATTTAAAAGATGCATGTCGAATATTATTCGATTTGAAAATGTTTCAAACTTCATGTCAAAATGGCTCATTTCCATAGGTGTTCCCTTGGAAACCGACAAATTTTGAGTTGAAAATTCGAAATTTTTAAACGGGCTGTTATTTGACGTGTTTGTTGGGAATGACGAAAAATTGAGGATTCACCATGTTAAGCACTTCAAATAATAACCGAATCAAGTTAAAAAATATTTCTTAACACGCTAAAACAATATTGTGTAAAATTGATTTTTAAATACATTTGACCATTATTTTTATAGGGGTTACCATAATGAAACTTGACCTTTTAGCCATTTCCAAGATGCATGTCGAACATTATACGATTTAAATTTTTTCTAAATTTCATGTCAAAATGGCTCATTTCCACAGGTGTTCTCATGGACACCGACAAATTTTGAGTTGAAAATTGAAAGTTTTTAAATGGGCCGATATTTGGCGTGTATGTTAGGAATAACGAAAAATTGATGATTCACCATGTTAAACCCTTCAAATAATAACCAAATCAAGTTAAAAAATATTTCTTAACACGATAAACAATATTGTGTAAAATTTATTTTTAAATACATTTGACCATTATTTTTATAGGGGTTACCGTTATGAAACTTGACTTTTTAGCTATTTACCAGATGCATGTCGAATATTATTCGATTTGAAATTTTTTCAAAATTTCATGTCAAAATGGCTCATTTCCATAGGTGTTCCCTTGGAAACCGACAAATTTTGAGTTGAAAATTGGAAAATTTTAAACGGAGTCCGTTATTTGACGTGTATGTTGGGAATGACGAAATATTGAGGATTCACCATGTCAAGCACTTCAAATAATAACCAAATCAAGTTAAAAAATATTTCTTAACCCGCTAAAACAATATTGTGTAAAATTGATTTTTAAATACATTTGACCATTATTTATAGGGGTTACCGTTATGAAACTTGACTTTTTAGCCATTTACAAGATGCATGTCGAATGTTATTCGATTTGAAATTTTTTCAAATTTTCATGTCAAAATAGCTCATTTCCATAGGTGTTCCTTTGGACATCGACAAATTTTGAGTTGAAAATTCGAAAATTTTTAACGAAC
Source organism: Linum usitatissimum (assembly GCA_030674075.2). Lineage (NCBI taxonomy): Eukaryota > Viridiplantae > Streptophyta > Magnoliopsida > Malpighiales > Linaceae > Linum > Linum usitatissimum. The sequence goes on from JAUJYP020000081.1 coordinate 72,327, forward strand.
ATTATTTGACGTGTATGTTGGGAATGACGAAATATTGAGGATTCACCATGTTAAGCACTTGAAATAATAACCAAATCAAGTTAAAAAATATTTCATAACACGCTAAAACAATATTGTGTAAAATTGATTTTTAAATACATTTAACCATTATTTATAGGGGTTACCGTAATGAAACTTGACTTTTTAGCCATTTAAAAGATGCATGTCGAATATTATTCGATTTGAAAATGTTTCAAACTTCATGTCAAAATGGCTCATTTCCATAGGTGTTCCCTTGGAAACCGACAAATTTTGAGTTGAAAATTCGAAATTTTTAAACGATTTGTTATTTGACGTGTTTGTTGGGAATGACGAAAAATTGAGGATTCACCATGTTAAGCACTTCAAATAATAACCGAATCAAGTTAAAAAATATTTCTTAACACGCTAAAACAATATTGTGTAAAATTGATTTTTAAATACATTTGACCATTATTTTTATAGGGGTTACCATAATGAAACTTGACCTTTTAGCCATTTCCAAGATGCATGTCGAACATTATACGATTTAAATTTTTTTCTAAATTTCATGTCAAAATGGCTCATTTCCACGGGTGTTCTCATGGACACCGACAAATTTTGAGTTGAAAATTGAAAGTTTTTAAATGGGGTGATATTTGGCGTGTATGTTAGGAATAACGAAAAATTGATGATTCACCATGTTAAACCCTTCAAATAATAACCAAATCAAGTTAAAAAATATTTCTTAACACGATAAACAATATTGTGTAAAATTTATTTTTAAATACATTTGACCATTATTTTTATAGGGGTTACCGTTATGAAACTTGACTTTTTAGCTATTTACCGGATGCATGTCGAATATTATTCGATTTGAAATTTTTTTCAAAATTTCATGTCAAAATGGCTCATTTCCATAGGTGTTCCCTTGGAAACCGACAAATTTTGAGTTGAAAATTGGAAAATTTTAAACGGACATTATTTGACGTGTATGTTGGGAATGACGAAATATTGAGGATTCACCATGTTAAGCACTTCAAATAATAACCAAATCAAGTTAAAAAATATTTCTTAACACGCTAAAACAATATTGTGTCAAATTGATTTTTAAATACATTTGACCATTATTTATAGGGGTTACCGTGATGAAACTTGGCTTTTAGCCATTTACAAGATGCATGTCGAATATTATTCGATTTGAAAATTTTTCAAAATTTCATGTCAAAATGGGTCATTTCCATAGGTGTTCCCTTGGAAAGTGACAAATTTTGAGTTTAAAATTGGAAATTTTTAAACGGGCAGTTATTTGACGTGTATGTTGGGAATGTCGAAAAATTGATGATTAACCATGTTAAGCCCTTCAAATAATAACCAAATCAAGTTAAGAAATATTTCTTAACACGCTAAAACAATATTGTGTAAAATTTATTTTTAAATACATTTGACCATTATTTTTATAGGGGTTACCGTTATGAAACTTGACTTTTTAGCTATTTACCGGATGCATGTCGAATATTATTCGATTTGAAAATTTTTCAAAATTTCATGTCAAAATGGCTCATTTCCATAGGTGTTCCCTTGGAAACCGACAAATTTTGAGTTGAAAATTGGAAAATTTTAAACGAGCTGTTATTTGACGTGTATGTTGGGAGTGACGAAATATTGAGGATTCACCATGTTAAGCACTTCAAATAATAACCAAATCAAGTTAAAAAATATTTCTTAACACGCTAAAACAATATTGTGTAAAATTGATTTTTAAATACATTTGACCATTATTTTTATAGGGGTTACCTTGATGAAACTTGACCTTTTAGCCATTTCCAAGATGCATGTCGAACATTATACGATTTAAATTTTTTCAAAATTTCATGTCAAAATGGCTCATTTCCATAGGTGTTCCCACGGACACCGACAAATTTTGAGTTGAAAATTGAAAGTTTTTAAACGGGCTGATATTTTTATACGGGTTACTGTTATGAAACTTGACATTTTAGCTATTTACAAGATGCATGTCGAATATTATTCGATTTGAAAATTTTTCAAAATTTCATGTCAAAATGACTCATTTCCATAGTTGATCCCTTGGAAACCGACAAATTTTGAGTTGAAAATTCGAAATTTTTAAACGGGCTGTTATTTGACGTGTTTGTTGGGAATGACGAAAAATTGAGGATTCACCATGTTAAGCACTTAAAATAATAATCAAATCAAGTTAAAAAATATTTCATAACACGCTAAAACAATATTGTGTAAAATTGATTTTTAAATACATTTAACCATTATTTATCGGGGTTACCGTGATGAAACTTGACTTTTTAGCCATTTACAAGATGCATGTCGAATATTATTCGATTTGAAATTTTTTTCAAAATTTCATGTTAAAATGGCTCATTTCCATAAGCATTACCTTGGAAAGTGACAAATTTTCGGTTTAAAATTGGAAATTTTTAAACGGGCGATTATTTGACGTGTATGTTGGGAATGTCGAAAAATTGATGATTAACCATGTTAAGCCCTTCAAATAATAACCAAATCAAGTTAAAAAATATTTCTTAACACGCTAAAACAATATTGTGTAAAATTTATTTTTAAATACATTTGACCATTATTTTTATAGGGGTTACGATTATGAAACTTGACTTTTTAGCTATTTACCGGATGCATGTCGAATATTATTCGATTTGAAAATTTTCAAAATTTCATGTCAAAATGGCTCATTTCCATAGGTGTTCCCACAGGCCGACAAATTTTGAGTTGAAAATTGGAAAATTTTAAACGAGAATTTGTTATTTGACGTGTATGTTGGGAATGACGAAATATTGAGGATTCACCATGTTAAGCACTTCAAATAATAACCAAATCAAGTTAAAAAATATTTCTTAACACGCTAAAACAATATTGTGTAAAATTGATTTTTAAATACATTTGACCATTATTTATAGGGGTTACAGTTATGAAACATGACTTTTTAGCCATTTACAAGATGCATGTCGAATGTTATTCGATTTGAAATTTTTCAAATTTTCATGTCAAAATGGCTCATTTCCATAGGTGTTCCTTTGGACATCGACAAATTTTGAGTTGAAAATTCGAAAATTTTTAACGAGCTATTATTTGACGTGTATGTTGGGAATGACGAAATATTGAGGATTCACCATGTTAAGCACTTGAAATAATAACCAAATCAAGTTAAAAAATATTTCATAACACGCTAAAACAATATTGTGTAAAATTGATTTTTAAATACATTTAACCATTATTTATAGGGGTTACGAAGTAATGAAACTTGACTTTTTAGCCATTTAAAAGATGCATGTCGAATATAATTCGATTTGAAAATGTTTCAAAACTTCATGTCAAAATGGCTCATTTCCATAGGTGTTCCTTGGAAACAGACAAATTTTGAGTTGAAAATTCGAAATTTTTAAACGGAAATTTGTTATTTGACGTGTTTGTTGGGAATGACGAACAATTGAGGATTCACCATGTTAAGCACTTCAAATAATAACCAAATCAAGCTAAAAAATATTTCTTAACACGCTAAAACAATATTGTGTAAAATTGATTTTTAAATACATTTGACCATTATTTTTATAGGGGTTACCTTGATGAAACTTGACCTTTTAGCCATTTCCTAGATGCATGTCGAACATTATACGATTTAAATTTTTTCAAAATTTCATGTCAAAATGGCTCATTTCCATAGGTGTTCCCACGGACACGAGCAAATTTTGAGTTGAAAATTGAAAGTTTTTAAAAACGGGCTGATATTTGGCGTGTATGTTGGAATACCGAAAATTGATGATTCACCATGTTAAGCCCTTTAAATAATAACCAAATCAAGTTAAAAAATATTTCTTAACACGCTAAAACAATATTGTGTAAAATTGATTTTTAAATACATTTGACCATTATTTTTATACGGATTATTTGTTATGAAACTTGACATTTTAGCTATTTACAAGATGCATGTCGAATATTATTCGATTTGAAAATTTTTCAAAATTTCATGTCAAAATGACTCATTTCCATAGTTGATCCTTGGAAATGACAAATTTTGAGTTGAAAATTCGAAAATTTTAAACGGTATTATTTGACGTGTATGTTGGGAATGACGAAATATTGAGGATTCACCATGTTAAGCACTTCAAATAATAACCAAATCAAGTTAAAAAATATTTCTTAAGACACTAAAACAATATTGTGTAAAATTGATTTTTAAATACATTTGACCATTATTTATAGGGGTTACGTGATGAAACTTGGCTTTTTAGCCATTTACAAGATGCATGTCGAATATTATTCGATTTGAAAATTTTTCAAAATTTCATGTCAAAATGGGTCATTTCCATAGGTGTTCCCTTGGAAAGTGACAAATTTTGAGTTTAAAATTGGAAATTTTTTAAACGGTACATTATTTGACGTGTATGTTGGGAATGTCGAAAAATTGATGATTCACCATGTTAAGCCCTTCAAATAATAACCAAATCAAGTTAAAAAATATTTCTTAACACGCTAAAACAATATTGTGTAAAATTTATTTTTAAATACATTTGACCATTATTTTTATAGGGGTTAGTTATGAAACTTGACTTTTTAGCTATTTACCGGATGCATGTCGAATATTATTCGATTTGAAAAGTTTTCAAAATTTCATGTCAAAATGGCTCATTTCCATAGGTGTTCCCTTGGAAACGGAACCAAATTTTGAGTTGAAAATTGGAAAATTTTAAGCGAGTATATTATTTGACGTGTATGTTGGGAATGACAAAATATTGAGGATTCACCATGTTAAGCACTTCAAATAATAACCAAATCGAGTTAAAAAATATTTCTTAACACGCTAAAACAATATTGTGTAAAATTTATTTTTAAATACATTTGACCATTATTTAGGGGTTACCGTTATGAAACTTGACTTTTTAGCCATTTACAAGATGCATATCGAATGTTATTCGATTTGAAATTTTTTCAAATTTTCGTATCAAAATGGCTCATTTCTCTAGGTGTTCCACTGGACATCGACAAATTTTGAGTTGAAAATTCGAAAATTTTTAACGAGATGTTGTTTAGCGTGTATGTTGGGGAATGACGAAATATTGAGGATTCACCGTGTTAAGCACTTGAAATAATAACCAAATCTAAGTTAAAAAATATTTCATAACACGCCAAAACAATATTGTGTAAAATTGATTCCAACTACGTTTAACCATTATTTATAGGGGTTATCGTAATGAAACTTGACTTTTGCCATTTAAAAGATGCATGTCGAATATTATTCGATTTGAAAATGTTTCAAAACTTCATCGAAAATGGCTCATTTCCATGCGTGTTCCATAAGACAGTGACAAATTTTGAGTTGAAAGTCGAAATTTTTAAACGAAGTGGTATTTGATGTGTTTGTTGGGAATGACGAAAAATTGAGGATTCGCCATGTTAAGCACACTTCAAAAAATAACCAAATCAAGCTAAAAAATATTTCTTAACACGCTAAAACAATATTGTGTAAAATTGATTTTTAAATACATTTGGCCAGATTATTTTTATAGAGAGTTACCTTGATGAAACTTGACCTTTTAGCCATTTCAAGATGCATGTCGAACGTTATACGAGTTAAAATTTTTCAAAATTTCATGTCAAAATAATGCTCATTTCCATAGGTGTTCCCACGGTTGGCAAACAAATTTTGAGTTGAAAATTGAAAGTTTTTAAACGGGCTGATATTTGGCGTGTATGTTAGGAATAACGAAAAATTTATGATTCACCATGTTAAGCCCTTTAAATAATAGCAAAATCAAGTTAAAAAATATTTCTTAACACTTGTTAAAACAATATTGTGTAAAATTGATTTTTAAATACATTTGACCATTATTTTTATGAGGATTCTGTAATGAAACTTGGCCTTTTAGCCATTTCCGAGATACGTATCGAACATTACTCTGATTTAAATTTTTCCAAATTTCATGTCAAAATGGCTCATTTCCATAGGTGTTCTTATGGACATGAGCAAATTTTGAGTTGAAAATTGAAAGTTTTTAAATGGGGTGATATTTGGCGTGTATGTTAGGAATAACGAAAAATTGATGATTCGCCGTAGTAAACCCTTCAAATAATAACGAGAATCGAGTTAAAAAATATTTATTAACACGATGAAACAATATTGTGTAAAATTTATTTTTAAATACATTTTACCATTATTTTTATAGGGGGTTAGGGTTATGAAACTTGACTTTTTAGCTATTTACCGGATGCGTAATAGAAGAATATTATTCGATTTGGAATTTTTCAAAATTTCATGTCAAAATGGCTCATTTCCATAGGTGTTCCCATGGAAACGGAACAAATTTTGAGTTGAAAATTGGAAAATTTTAAACATTTGTTAATTTTGACGTGTATGTTGGGAATGACGAAATATTGAGGATTCACCGTGTTAAGCACTTGAGAATAATAACCAAATCGAAGTTAAAAAATATTTCTTAACAAGCTAAAACAATATTGTGTAAAATTGATTTTTAAATACATTTGACCATTATTTTTATAGGGTTACCTTTGATGAAACTTGACCTTTTAGCCATTTCCCGAATCTTAAATGTCGAACATTATACGATTTAAATTTTTTTCAAAATTTCATGTCGAAATGGCTCGTTGCGTAGGTGTTCCCACGGACAGAAATGAATTTTGAGTTGAAAATTGAAAGTTTTTAAACGGGGCGATATTTGGCGTGTATGTTAGGAATCACTTGAAAAATTGATGATTCACCGTAGTAAGCCACTGAAAGTAATAACCAAATCGAGTTAAAAAAATATTTCTTAACATTTTAAAACAATATTGTGTAAAATTGATTTTTAAATACATTTGACCATTATTTTTATAGGGGTTACCTTGATGAAACTTGACATAACAGCCGTTTCGAAGATGCATGTCGAACGTTATTCGATTTAAAATTTTTCAAAATTTCATGTCGAAATGGCTCGTTGCGTAGGTGTTCGCGGGACACGACAAATTTTGAGTTGAAAATTGAAAGTTTTTAAACGGTGATATTTGGCGTGTATGTTAGGAATAACGAAAAATTGATGATTCACCATGTTAAGCCCTTTAAATAATAACCAAATCGAGTTAAAATATTTCTTAACATTTTAAGAAACAATATTGTGTAAAATTTTTTTTTAAATACGTTTTGACCCGTTATTTTTATACGGGTTACCGTTATGAAACTTGACTTTTTAGCTATTTACGAGATACATGTCGAATATTATTTGATTTGAAAATTTTTCAAAATTTCATGTCAAAATGACTCATTTGGATAGGTGTTCCTTGAAGCCGACAAATTTTGAGTTGAAAATTGGAAAATTTTAAACGGAAATTTGTTATTTTGGCGTGTATGTGTTGAGAATGACGAAATATTTGAGGATTCACCATGTTAAACACTTTACCAAATAATAACCAAAATCAAGTTAAAAAATATTTCTTAACACGCTTAAAACAATATTGTGTAAAAATTGATTTTTAAATACATTTGACATGCATTATTTATAGGGGTTACCGTGATGAAACTTGAAACTTTAGCCATTTACAAGATGCGTGTCGAATATTATTCGATTTTGAAAATTTTTCAAAATTTCATGTCAAAATGGGTCGTTTCCGTAGGTGTTCCGTTTGGAGCGACAAATTTTGATTTGAAAATTAGAAATTTTTAAAAGCGAGTACATTATTTGACGTGTATGTTGGGAATGTCGAAAAATTGAGGATTCACCGTGTTAGTACACTTAGAATAATAGCCGAAATCGAGTTAAAAAATATTTCTTAA
>JAUJYP020000082.1:0-79615 GCA_030674075.2 Linum usitatissimum
CCACTATGCGTGTTTTTATGATGCGATTGCACTATTCATCATGTACTTTGCACTATGGTATGGTGCACTTCGATCATCCTGTATGAACCGTGCATCTTGGTGCAAATGCACTTCCACGATAAACCATGCATTTTGCGCGTTAGTACATTACATTTCCACTTGTGCATTGTGTAGCTTCCTATGTTGCACGTCCACCATGAACCGTACACCTTGGTACAATGCACTTCAACAATAACCCATGCATTGTGCACATTAGTACATTTGATTTCCACTATGCATTGTGTAGCTTCTTAGGAGTGCACTCCAGTAGTATCTTATGCACCATGCGGCTTGAAATGGTGAGTTTTCCTTTGCACAGTGCACCTTTGTATGGTGCAATTTGTGTGCACGTTGCACAATTCACCTTGGTGTGGTGCAATTCCACTATGCACCTTGCAAAATTCACCTTACTACGATGCACTTCGACCACGAAATATGGACGGTGCACCTTGGTATAATCCACTTCCACTTTGTAGTGTTCACCTTGGTATGGTGCACTTCCACCATCCATGTTGCACTTTGCACCTTATTACGGTGGACTTCCACTATCCACAATGCGTGTTTTTATGATGCAGTTGCACTATTCATAATGTACTTTGCACTATGGTATGGTGCACTTCGATCATGCACTATGCATAGTGCATCTTGGTACAATGCACTTCCACAATAAACCATGCATTGTGCACATTAGTACATTACATTTTCACTAAGCATTGTTTAGCTTCCTAATGTCCACATCCACCATGAAGCTGTACACCTTGGTACAATGCACTTCAACATTGAATCATGCATTGTGCACATTAGTACATTTGCTATCCACTATGCATTTAGTAGCTTCTTGGAGTGCACCGCCAACATGCCTTTGTACACAATGCGGCTTGAAATGGTGAGTTTCGTTTTGCACGGTGCACCTTGGTATGGAGCAATTTCCCCTTGTGCATGTTGCTCAATTCACCTTGGTGTGGTGCAATTCCACTATGCGGCTTGCACAATTAACCTTGTTACGATGCACTTCCACCACGAAATATGGATCGTCCACCTAGGTATATTGCACTTCTACTTTGTAGTTACAGCTTCGTATGGTGCAGTTCCACCATCCACCTTGATATGGTGCAGTTCCACCATCCACCTTGCACTTTGCACCTTATTACGATGGACTTTCAGTATCCACAATTCGTGTTAGTATAATGCGGTTTAACTTTTCATCATGTACTTTAGACTATGGTACGGTGCACTTCGATCATGCACTATGCACCGTGCATTTTGGTACAATGCACTTCCACAATAAACCATGCATTGTGCACATTAGTACATGACATTTCCACTATGCATTGTGTAGCTTCCTATGGTGCACGTCCACCATGAACCCTACACCTTGGTATAATGCACTTCAACAATAACCCATGCATTCTTCACATTAGTACATTTGATTTCCACTATGCATTGTGTAGCTTCTTAGAGTGCACTCCGGCATGTACTATGCACCATGCGGCTTGAAATGGTGAGTTTTCCTTTGCACGGTGCACCTTTGTATGGCGCAATTTGTGTGTACGTTGTATAATTCACCTTGGTGAGGTGCAATTCCACCATGCACCTTGCAAAATTCACCTTATTACGATGCACTTCGACCACGAAATATGGACGCTGCACCTTGGTATAATCCACTCCACTTTGTAGTGTACACCTCGGTATGGCGCACTTCCACCATCCATGTTGCACTTTGCACTTTATTACGGTGGACTTCCACTAACCACAATGCGTGTTTTTATGATGCGGTTGCACTATTCATCATGTACTTTGCACTATGGTATGGTGCACTTCGATCATGCACTATGCACCGTGCAGCTTGGTATAATGCACTTCCACAATAAACCATGCATTGTGCATATTAGTACAGTACAGTTCCACTATACATTGTGTAGCTTCCTATCGTGCACGTCCACTATGAACCGTACACCTTGGTACAATGCACTTCAATAATAACCCATGCATTACTCGCACATTAGTACATTTGATTTCCACTATGCATTGTGTAGCTTCTTAGAGTGCACTCCGGCATGTACTATGCACCATGCGGCTTGAAATGGTGAGTTTTCCTTTGCACAGTGCACCTTTGTATGGTGCAATTTGGTGTGCACGTTGCACAATTCACCTTGGTGTGGTGCAATTCCACTATGCACCTTGCAAAATTCACCTTACTACGATGCACTTCGACCACGAAATATGGACGGTGCACCTTGGTATAATCCACTTCCACTTTGTAGTGTTCACCTTGGTATGGTGCACTTCCACCATCCATGTTGCACTTTGCACCTTATTACGGTGGACTTCCACTATCCACAATGCGTGTTTTTATGATGCAGTTGCACTATTCATCATGTACTTTGCACTATGGTATGGTGCACTTCGATCATGCACTATGCACCGTGCATCTTGGTACAATGCACTTCCACAATAAACCATGCATTGTGCACATTAGTACATTACATTTTCACTAAGCATTGTTTAGCTTCCTAATGTCCACATCCACCATGAACTGTACACCTTGGTACAATGCACTTCAACATTGAATCATGCATTGTGCACATTAGTACATTTGCTATCCACTATGCATTTAGTAGCTTCTTGGAGTGCACCGCCAACATGCCTTGTACACAATGCGGCTTGAAATGGTGAGTTTCGTTTTGCACGGTGCACCTTGGTATGGAGCAATTTCCCGTGCATGTTGCTCAATTCACCTTGGTGTGGTGCAATTCCACTATGCAGCTTGCACAATTAACCTTGTTACGATGCACTTCAACCACGAAATATGGATCGTCCACCTAGGTATATTGCACTTCTACTTTGTAGTTACAGCTTCGTATGGTGCAGTTCCACCATCCACCTTGATATGGTGCAGTTCCACCATCCACCTTGCACTTTGCACCTTATTACGATGGACTTTCAGTATCCACAATTCGTGTTAGTATAATGCAGTTTAACTTTTCATCATGTACTTTAGACTATGGTACGGTGCACTTCGATCATGCACTATGCACCGTGCATTTTGGTACAATGCACTTCCACAATAAACCATGCATTGTGCACATTAGTACATTGCATTTTCACTAAGTATTGTTTAGCTTTCGATGCTCCACATCCACCATGAACCATACACATTGGTACAATGCACTTCAACATTGAATCATGCATTGTGCACATTAGTACATTTGATTTCCATTATGCATTGTGTAGCTTCTTGGGGTGCACCTCCAACATGCTCTGTACACAATGCAACTTGAAATGGTGAGTTTCATTTTGCACAGTGCACCTTGGTGTGGTGCAATTTGACTGTGCACGTTGCTCAATTCTCCTTGGTGTGGTGTAATTCCACTATGCAGCTTGCACAGTTAACCTTGTTACGATGCACTTCCACCACGAAATATGGACTTTGCACCTTGGTATAATGCATTTCCACTTTGTAGTGTACACCTTCGTATGGTGCACTTCCACCATCCACCCTGCACTTTGCACCTTATTACGATGGACTTTCACTATCCACTATTAGTGTTATTATGATGCAGTTGCACAATTCATAATGTACTTTGCACTATGGTATGGTGCACTTTGATCATGCACTATGCACCATGCATCTTGTTACAATGCATTTCCACAATAAACCATGCATTGTGCACATTAGTACATTACATTTTCACTAAGCATTGTTTAGCTTCCTATGGTCTACATCCAACATGAACAGTACACCTTGGTACAATGCACTTCAACATTGAATCATGCATTGTGCACATTAGTACATTTGATTTCCATTATGCATTGTGTAGCTTCTTGGGGTGCACCTCCAACATACTCTGTACACAATGCAACTTGAAATGGTGAGTTTCATTTTGCACAGTGCACCTTGGGGTGGTGCAATTTGACTTCGCACGTTGCACAATTCTCTTTGGTGTGTTGCAATTCAACTATGCACCTTGCATAGTTAACCTTGTTACGATGCACTTCCACCACGAAATATGGACCGTGCACCTTGATATAATGCACTTCCACTTTGTAGTGTACACCTTGGTATTGTGCACTTCCACCTTCCACCCTGCACTTTGCACCTTATTACGGTGGACTTTCACTATCCACAATTAGTGTTATTATGATGCAGTTGCAATAATCATCCTGTACTTTGCACAATGGTATGGTGCACTTTGATCATGCACTATGCTCCATGCATCTGGTTACAATGCATTTCCACAATAAACCATGCATTGTGCACATTAGTACATTACATTTCCACTACGCATTGTGTAGCTTCCTATAGTGCACATCCACCATGAACCGTACACCTTGTTACAATGCACTCCAACAACGAATCATGCATTGTGCACATTAGTCCATTCGATTTCCACTATGCATTGTGTAGCTTCTTAGGGTGCACTTCCAGCATGTACTATGCACCATGCAGCTTGAAATGGTGAGTTTCATTTTGTACAGTGCACCTTGGTATGGTGCAATTTGACGGTGCACGTTGCACAATTCACCTTGGTGTGGTGCAATTTTACTATGCACGTTATACAGTTAACCTTGTTACGATGCACTTCCACCATGAAATATGGACCGTCCACCTAGGTATACTGCACTTCTACTTTGTAGTGTACACCTTGGTATGGTGCACTTCCACCATCCACCTTGCACTTTGCACCTTATTACGATGGACTTTCGTATCCACAATGCGTGTTAGTATAATGCAGTTGCACTATGGTACGGTGCACTTCGATCATGCACTATGCACCGTGCATCTTGGTCCAATGCACTTCCACAATAAACCATGCATTGTGCACATTAGTACATGACATTTCCACTATGCATTGTGTAGCTTCCTATGGTGCACGTCCACCATGAACCCTACACCTTGGTACAATGCACTTCAACAATAAGCCATGCATTCTTCACATTAGTACATTTGATTTCCACTATGCATTGTGTAGCTTCTTAGAGTGCACTCCAAGCATGTACTATGCACCATGCACCTTGAAATGGTGAGTTTTCCTTTGCATGCTGCACCTTTGTATGGTGCAATTTGACTGTGCACGTTGCACAATTCACCTTGGTGTGGTGCAATTCCACTATGCACCTTGCAAAATTCACCTTATTACGATGCACTTCGACCACGAAATATGGACGGTGCACCTTGGTATAATCCACTTCCACTTTGTAGTACCTTGGTATGGTGCACTTCCACCATCCATGTTGCACTTTGCACCTTATTACGGTGGACTTCCACTATACACAATGTGTGTTTTTATGATGCAGTTGCACTATTCATCATGTACTTTGCACTATGGTATGGTGCACTTCGATCATGCACCATGCACCGTGCATCTTGGTACAATGCACTTAAACAATAAACCATGCATTGTGTACATTAGTACATGACATTTCCACTATGCATTGTGTAGCTTCCTATGGTGCACGTCCACCATGAACCGTACACCTTGGTATAATGCACTTCAACAATAACCCATGCATTCTTCGCATTAGTACATTTGATTTCCACTATGCATTGTGTAGCTTCTTAGAGTGCACTCCAACATGTACTATGCACCATGCAGCTTGAAATGGTGAGTTTTCGTTTGCACGATTGCACCTTTGTATGGTGCAATTTGGTACCGTGCACGTAGCACAATTCACCTTGGTGTGGTGCAATTCCACTATGCACCTTGCAAAATTCACCTTATTACGATGCACTTCGACCACGAAATATGGACGGTGCACCTTGGTATAATCCACTTCCACTTTGTAGTGTACACCTTGGTATGGTGCACTTCCACCATCCATGTTGCACTTTGCACATTATTACGGTGGACTTCCACTATCCACAATGCGTGTTTTTATGATGCAGTTGCACTATTCATCATGTACTTTGCACAATGGTATGGTGCACTTCGATTATGCACTATGCACCGTGCCTCTTAGTACAATGCACTTCCACAATAAACCATGCATTGTGCACATTAGTACATGACATTTCCACTATGCATTGTGTAGCTTCCTATGGTGCACGTCCACCATGAACCGTACACCTTGGTACAATGCACCGCAACAATAAGCCATGCATTCTGCACATATTAGTACATTTGATTTCCACTATGCATTGTGTAGCTTCTTAGAGTGCACTCCAGCATGTACTATGCACCATGCAGCTTGAAATGGTGAGTTTTCCTTTGGACAGTGCACCTTTGTATGGTGCGATTTGACTGTGCACATTGCACAATTCACCTTGGTGTGGTGCAATTCCACTATGCACGTTGCAAAATTCACCTTATTACGATGCACTTCAACCACGAAATATGGACGGTGCACCTTGGTATAATCCTCTTCCACTTTGTACTATACACCTTGGTATGGTGCACTTCCTCCATCCATGTTGTACTTTGCACCTTATTACGGTGGACTTCCACTATCCACAATGCGTGTTTTTATGATGCAGTTGCACTATTCATCATGTACTTTGCACTATGGTATGGTGCACTTTGATCATGCACTATGCACCGTGCATCTTGGTACAATGCACTTCCACAATAAACCATGCATTGTGCACATTAGTACATTACATTTCCACTATGCATTGTGTAGCTTCCTATGGTGCACGTCCACCATGAACCGTACACCTTGGTACAATGTATTTCAACAATAACCCATGCATTCTGTACATTAGTACATTTGATTTCTACTATGCATTATGTAGCTTCTTAAAGCACTCTAGTATGTACTATGCACCATACAGCTTGAAATGGTGAGTTTTCCTTTGCACAGTGCACCTTTGTATGGTGTAATTTGATTGTGCACGTTGCATAATTCACCTTGTTGTGGTGCAATTCCACTATGTACATTGCAAAATTCACCTTATTACGATGCACTTCGACCACGAAATATGGACGCTGCACCTTGGTATAATCCACTCCACTTTGTAGTGTACACCTCGGTATGGTGCACTTCCACCATCCATGTTGCACTTTGCACCTTATTACGGTGGACTTCCACTAACCACAATGCATGTTTTTATGATGCAGTTGCACTATTCATCATGTACTTTGCACTATGGTACGGTGCACTTCGATCATGCACTATGCACCGTGCATCTTGGTCCAATGCACTTCCACAATAAACCATGCATTGTGCACATTAGTACATGACATTTCCACTATGCATTGTGTAGCTTCCTATGGTGCACGTCCACCATGAACCTACACCTTGGTACAATGCACTTCAACAATAAGCCATGCATTCTTCACATTAGTACATTTGATTTCCACTATGCATTGTGTAGCTTCTTAGAGTGCACTCCGACATGTACTATGCACCATGCGGCTTGAAATGGTGAGTTTTCCTTTGCACGGTGCACCTTTGTATGGTGCAATTTGATCGTGCACGTTGCACAATTCACCTTGGTGTGGTGCAATTCCACTATGCACCTTGCAAAATTCACCTTATTACGATGCACTTCGACCACGAAATATGGACGGTGCACCTTGGTATAATCCACTTCCACTTTGTACACCTTGGTATGGTGCACTTCCACCATCCATGTTGCACTTTGCACATTATTACGGTGGACTTCCACTATCCACAATGCGTGTTTTTATGATGCAGTTGCACTATTCATCATGTACTTTGCACAATGGTATGATGCACTTCGATCATGCACTATGCACCGTGCGTCTTGGTACAATGCACTTCCACAATAAACCATGCATTGTGCACATTAGTACATGACATTTCCACTATGCATTGTGTAGCTTCCTATGGTGCACGTCCACCATGAACCGTACACCTTGGTACAATGCACTTCAACAATAAGCCATGCATTCTGCACATTAGTACATTTGATTTCAACTATGCCTTGTGTAGCTTCTTAGAGTGCACTCCAGCATGTACTATGCACCATGCAGCTTGAAATGGTGAGTTTTCCTTTGCACAGTGCACCTTTGTATGGTGCGATTTGACTGTGCACATTGCACAATTCACCTTGGTGTGGTGCAATTCCACTATGCACCTTGCAAAATTCACCTTATTACGATGCACTTCAACCACGAAATATGGACGGTGCACCTTGGTATAATCCTCTTCCACTTTGTAGTATACACCTCGGTATGGTGCACTTCCACCATCCATGTTGCACTTTGCACCTTATTACGGTGGACTTCCACTATCCACAATGCGTGTTTTTATGATGCGGTTGCACTATTCATCATGTACTTTGCACTATGGTACGGTGCACTTCGATCATGCACTATGCACCGTGCATCTTGGTCCAATGCACTTCCACAATAAACCATGCATTGTGCACATTAGTACATGACATTTCCACTATGCATTGTGTAGCTTCCTATGGTGCACGTCCACCATGAACCCTACACCTTGGTACAATGCACTTCAACAATAAGCCATGCATTCTTCACATTAGTACATTTGATTTCCACTATGCATTGTGTAGCTTCTTAGAGTGCACTCCGGCATGTACTATGCACCATGCGGCTTGAAATGGTGAGTTTTCCTTTGCACGGTGCACCTTTGTATGGTGCAATTTGTGTGCACGTTGCACAATTCACCTTGGTGTGGTGCAATTCCACTATGCACCTTGCAAAATTCACCTTATTACGATGCACTTCGACCACGAAATATGGACGGTGCACCTTGGTATAATCCACTTCCACTTTGTAGTGTACACCTTGGTATGGTGCACTTCCACCATCCATGTTGCACTTTGCACCTTATTACGGTGGACTTCCACTATACACAATGCGTGTTTTTATGATGCAGTTGCACTATTCATCATGTACTTTGCACTATGGTATGGTGCACTTCGATCATGCACTATGCACCGTGCATCTTGGTACAATGCACTTCAACAATAAACCATGCATTGTGTACATTAGTACATGACATTTCCACTATGCATTGTGTAGCTTCCTATGGTGCACGTCCACCATGAACCGTACACCTTGGTATAATGCACTTCAACAATAACCCATGCATTCTTCGCATTAGTACATTTGATTTCCACTATGCATTGTGTAGCTTCTTAGAGTGCACTCCAACATGTACTATGCACCATGCACCTTGAAATGGTGAGTTTTCGTTTGCACAGTGCACCTTTGTATGGTGCAATTTGACTGTGCACGTAGCACAATTCACCTTGGTGTGGTGCAATTCCACTATGCACCTTGCAAAATTAACCTTATTACGATGCACTTCGACCACGAAATATGGACGGTGCACCTTGGTATAATCCACTTCCACTTTGTAGTGTACACCTTGGTATGGTGCACTTCCACCATCCATGTTGCACTTTGCACATTATTACGGTGGACTTCCACTATCCACAATGCGTGTTTTTATGATGCAGTTGCACTATTCATCATGTACTTTGCACAATGGTATGGTGCACTTCGATCATGCACTATGCACCGTGCCTCTTGGTACAATGCACTTCCACAATAAACCATGCATTGTGCACATTAGTACAGCACATTTCCACTATGCATTGTGTAGCTTCCTATGGTGCACGTCCACCATGAACCGTACACCTTGGTACAATGCACTTGCAACAATAAGCCATGCATTCTGCACATTAGTACATTTGATTTCAACTATGCATTGTGTAGCTTCTTAGAGTGCACTCCAGCATGTACTATGCACCATGCAGCTTGAAATGGTGAGTTTTCCTTTGGACAGTGCACCTTTGTATGGTGCGATTTGACTGTGCACATTGCACAATTCACCTTGGTGTGGTGCAATTCCACTATGCACCTTGCAAAATTCACCTTATTACGATGCACTTCAACCACAAAATATGGACGGTGCACCTTGGTATAATCCTCTTCCACTTTGTACTATACACCTTGGTATGGTGCACTTCCTCCATCCATGTTGCACTTTGCACCTTATTACGGTGGACTTCCACTATCCACAATGCGTGTTTTTATGATGCAGTTGCACTATTCATCATGTACTTTGCACTATGGTATGGTGCACTTTGATCATGCACTATGCACCGTGCATCTTGGTACAATGCACTTCCACAATAAACCATGCATTGTGCACATTAGTACATTACATTTCCACTATGCATTGTGTAGCTTCCTATGGTGCACGTCCACCATGAACCGTACACCTTGGTAGAATGTATTTCAACAATAACCCATGCATTCTGTACATTAGTACATTTGATTTCTACTATGCATTGTGTAGCTTCTTAAAGCACTCCAGTATGTACTATGCACCATACAGCTTGAAATGGTGAGTTTTCCTTTGCACAGTGCACCTTTGTATGGTGTAATTTGATTGTGCACGTAGCACAATTCACCTTGGTGTGGTGCAATTCCACTATGCACCTTGCAAAATTAACCTTATTACGATGCACTTCGACCACGAAATATGGACGGTGCACCTTGGTATAATCCACTTCCACTTTGTAGTGTACACCTTGGTATGGTGCACTTCCACCATCCATGTTGCACTTTGCACATTATTACGGTGGACTTCCACTAACCACAATGCATGTTTTTATGATGCAGTTGCACTATTCATCATGTACTTTGCACTATGGTACGGTGCACTTCGATCATGCACTATGCACCGTGCATCTTGGTACAATGCACTTCAACAATAAACCATGCATTGTGCACATTAGTACATACATTTCCACTATACATTGTGTAGCTTCCTATGGTGCACGTCCACTATGAACCGTACACCTTGGTACAATGCACTTCAATAATAACCCATGCATTCTGCACATTAGTACATTTGATTTCCACTATGCATTGTGTAGCTTCTTAGAGTGCACTCCAGCATGTACTAAGCACCATGCAGCTTGAAATGGTGAGTTTTCCTTTGCACAGTGCACCTTTGTATGGTGCAATTTGATTGTGCACGTTGCACAATTCACCTTGGTGTGGTGCAATTCCACTATGCACCTTGCAAAATTCACCTTATTACGATGCACTTCGACCACGAAATATGGACGGTGCACCTTGGTATAATCCACTTCCACTTTGTAGTGTACACCTTGGTATGGTGCACTTCCACCATCCATGTTGCACTTTGCACCTTATTACGGTGGACTTCCACTAACCACAATGCTGTTTTTATGATGCGGTTCACTATTCATCATGTACTTATACCTTCTTCACCTTATTACGATCACTTCACCACGAAATATGGACGGTGCACCTTGGTATAATCCACTTCCACTTTGTAGTGTACACCTTGGTATGGTGCACTTCCACCATCCATGTTGCACTTTGCACCTTATTACGGTGGACTTCCACTAACCACAATGCGTGTTTTTATGATGCAGTTCCACTATTCATCATGTACTTTGCACTATGGTATGGTGCACTTCGATCATGCACTATGCACCGTGCATCTTGGTACAATACACTTCCACAATAAACCATGCATTGTGCACATTAGTACATTACATTTCCACTATGCATTGTGTAGCTTCCTATGGTGCACGTCCAGCATGAACTGTACACCTTGGTACAATGCACTTCAACAATAACCCATGCATTCTTCACATTAGTACATTTGATTTCCACTATGCATTGTGTAGCTTCTTAGAGTGCACTCCAGCATGTACTATGCACCATGCAGCTTGAAATGGTGAGTTTTCCTTTGCACAGTGCACCTTTGTATTGTGCAATTTGACTGTGCACATTGCACAATTCACCTTGGTGTGGTGCAATTCCACTATGCACCTTACAAAATTCACCTTATTACGATGCACTTCGACCACGAAATATGGACGGTGCACCTTGGTATAATGCACTTCCACTTTGTAGTGTTCACCTTGGTATGGTGCACTTCCACCATCCATGTTGCACTTTGCACCTTATTACGGTGGACTTCCACTATCCACAATGCGTGTTTTTATGATGCAGTTGCACTATTCATCATGTACTTTGCACTATGGTATGGTGCACTTCGATCATGCACTATGCACCGTGCATCTTGGTACAATGCACTTCCACAATAAACCATGCATTGTGCACATTAGTACATTACATTTTCACTAAGCATTGTTTAGCTTCCTAATGTCCACATCCACCATGAACTGTACACCTTGGTACAATGCACTTCAACATTGAATCATGCATTGTGCACATTAGTACATTTGCTATCCACTATGCATTTAGTAGCTTCTTGGAGTGCACCTCCAACATGCACTGTACACAATGCAGCTTGAAATGGTGAGTTTCGTTTTGCACGAGTGCACCTTGGTATGGAGCAATTTCCTTGTGCATGTTGCTCAATTCACCTTGGTGTGGTGCAATTCCACTATGCAGCTTGCACAATTAACCTTGTTACGATGCACTTCCACCACAAAATATGGATCGTCCACCTAGGTATATTGCACTTCTACTTTGTAGTTACAGCTTCGTATGGTGCAGTTCCACCATCCACCTTGATATGGTGCAGTTCCACCATCCACCTTGCACTTTGCACCTTATTACGATGGACTTTCAGTATCCACAATGCGTGTTAGTATAATGCAGTTGCACTATGGTACGGTGCACTTCGATCATGCACTATGCACCGTGCATCTTGGTCCAATGCACTTCCACAATAAACCATGCATTGTGCACATTAGTACATTACATTTTCACTAAGTATTGTTTAGCATTCGATGCTCCACATCCACCATGAACCGTACACATTGGTACAATGCACTTCAACATTGAATCATGCATTGTGCACATTAGTACATTTGATTTCCATTATGCATTGTGTAGCTTCTTGGGGTGCACCTCCAACATGCTCTGTACACAATGCAACTTGAAATGGTGAGTTTCATTTTGCACAGTGCACATTGGTGTGGTGCAATTTGACTGTGCACGTTGCACAATTCACCTTGGTGTGGTGCAATTCCACTATGCAGCTTGCACAGTTAACCTTGTTCCGATGCACTTCCACCACGAAATATGGACCGTGCACCTTGGTATAATGCACTTCCACTTTGAAGTGTACACCTTGGTATGGTGTACTTCCACCATCCACCCTGCACTTTGCACCTTATTACGGTGGACTTTCACTATCCACAATTAATGTTATTATGATGCAGTTGCAATATTCATCATGGACTTTGCACTATGGTATGGTGCACTTCGATCAAGCACTATGCACCAAGCATCTTGTTACAATGCATTTCCACATTAAACCATGCATTGTGCACATTAGTACATTACATTTCCACTATGCATTGTGTAGCTTCCTATAGTGCACATCCACCATGAACCGTACACCTTGTTACAATGCACTCCAACAACGAATCATGCATTGTGCACATTAGTACATTCGATTTCCACTATGCATTGTGTAGCTTCTTAGGGTGCACTTCCGGCATGTACTATGCACCATGCGGCTTGAAATGGTGAGTTTCATTTTGTACAGTGCACCTTGGTATGGTGCAATTTGACGGTGCACGTTGCACAATTCACCTTGGTGTGGTGCAATTTTACTATGCACGTTATACAGTTAACCTTGTTACGATGCACTTCCACCATGAAAGATGGACCGTCCACCTAGGTATACTGCACTTCTACTTTGTAGTGTACACCTTGGTATGGTGCACTTCCACCATCCACCTTGCACTTTGCACCTTATTACGATGGACTTTCAGTATCCACAATGCGTGTTAGTATAATGCAGTTGCATTATGGTACGGTGCACTTCGATCATGCACTGTGCACCGTGCATCTTGGTCCAATGCACTTCCACAATAAACCATGCATTGTGCACATTAGTACATTACATTTTCACTAAGCATTGTTTAGCTTCCTAATGTCCACATCCACCATGAAGCTGTACACCTTGGTACAATGCACTTCAACATTGAATCATGCATTGTGCACATTAGTACATTTGCTATCCACTATGCATTTAGTAGCTTCTTGGAGTGCACCTCCAACATGCACTGTACACAATGCAGCTTGAAATGGTGAGTTTCGTTTTGCACAGTGCACCTTGGTATGGAGCAATTTCACTGTGCATGTTGCTCAATTCACCTTGGTGTGGTGCAATTCCACTATGCAGCTTGCACAATTAACCTTGTTACGATGCACTTCCACCACAAAATATGGATCGTCCACCTAGGTATATTGCACTTCTACTTTGTAGTTACAGCTTCGTATGGTGCAGTTCCACCATCCACCTTGATATGGTGCAGTTCCACCATCCACCTTGCACTTTTCACCTTATTACGATGGACTTTCAGTATCCACAATGCGTGTTAGTATAATGCAGTTGCACTATGGTACGGTGCACTTCGATCATGCACTATGCACCGTGCATCTTGGTCCAATGCACTTCCACAATAAACCATGCATTGTGCACATTAGTACATTACATTTTCACTAAGTATTGTTTAGCATTCGATGCTCCACATCCACCATGAACCATACACATTGGTACAATGCACTTCAACATTGAATCATGCATTGTGCACATTAGTACATTTGATTTCCATTATGCATTGTGTAGCTTCTTGGGGTGCACCTCCAACATGCTCTGTACAACAATGCAACTTGAAATGGTGAGTTTCATTTTGCACAGTGCACATTGGTGTGGTGCAATTTGACTGTGCACGTTGCACAATTCACCTTGGTGTGGTGCAATTCCACTATGCAGCTTGCACAGTTAACCTTGTTCCGATGCACTTCCACCACGAAATATGGACCGTGCACCTTGGTATAATGCACTTCCACTTTGAAGTGTACACCTTGGTATGGTGTACTTCCACCATCCACCCTGCACTTTGCACCTTATTACGGTGGACTTTCACTATCCACAATTAATGTTATTATGATGCAGTTGCAATATTCATCATGTACTTTGCACTATGGTATGGTGCACTTCGATCAAGCACTATGCACCAAGCATCTTGTTACAATGCATTTCCACATTAAACCATGCATTGTGCACATTAGTACATTACATTTCCACTATGCATTGTGTAGCTTCCTATAGTGCACATCCACCATGAACCGTACACCTTGTTACAATGCACTCCAACAACGAATCATGCATTGTGCACATTAGTACATTCGATTTCCACTATGCATTGTGTAGCTTCTTAGGGTGCACTTCCAGCATGTACTATGCACCATGCAGCTTGAAATGGTGAGTTTCATTTTGTACAAGTGCACCTTGGTATGGTGCAATTTGACGGTGCACGTTGCACAATTCACCTTGGTGTGGTGCAATTTTACTATGCACGTTATACAGTTAACCTTGTTACGATGCACTTCCACCATGAAAGATGGACCGTCCACCTAGGTATATCGCACTTCTACTTTGTAGTGTACACATTGGTATGGTGCACTTCCACCATCCACCTTGCACTTTGCACCTTATTACGATGGACTTTCAGTATCCACAATGCGTGTTAGTATAATGCAGTTGCATTATGGTACGGTGCACTTCGATCATGCACTGTGCACCGTACATCTTGGTCCAATGCACTTCCACAATAAACCATGCATTGTGCACATTAGTACATTACATTTTCACTAAATATTGTTTAGCTTTCGATGCTCCACATCCACCATGAACCGTACACATTGGTACAATGCACTTCAACATTGAATCATGCATTGTGCACATTAATGCATTTGATTTCCATTATGCATTGTTTAGCTCCTTGGGGTGCACCTCCAACATGCTCTGTACACAATGCAACTTGAAATGGTGAGTTTCATTTTGCACAGTGCACCTTGGTGTGGTGCAATTTCACAGTGCACGTTGCTCAATTCTCCATGGTGTGGTGTAATTCCACTATGCAGCTTGCACAGTTAACCTTGTTACGATGCACTTCCACCACGAAATATGGACTTTGCACCTTGGTATAATGCACTTCCACTTTGTAGTGTACACCTTCGTATGGTGCACTTCCACCATCCACCCTGCACTTTGCACCTTATTACGATGGACTTTCACTATCCACAATTAATGTTATTATGATGCAGTTGCACAATTCATAATGTACTTTGCACTATGGTATGGTGCACTTCGATCATGCACTATGCACCAAGCATCTTGTTACAATGCATTTCCACATTAAACCATGCATTGTGCACATTAGTACATTACATTTCCACTATGCATTGTGTAGCTTCGTATAGTGCACATCCACCATGAACCGTACACCTTGTTACAATGCACTCCAACAACGAATCATGCATTGTGCACATTAGTACATTCGATTTCCACTATGCATTGTGTAGCTTCTTAGGGTGCACTTCCAGCATGTACTATGCACAATGCAGCTTGAAATGGTGAGTTTCATTTTGTACAGTGCACCTTGGTATGGTGCAATTTGACGGTGCACGTTGCACAATTCACCTTGGTGTGCTGCAATTTTACTATGCACGTTATACAGTTAACCTTGTTACGATGCACTTCCACCATGAAATATGGACCGTCCACCTAGGTATACTGCACTTCTACTTTGTAGTGTACACCTTGGTGTGGTGCACTTCCACCATCCACCTTGCACTTTGCACCTTATTACGATGGACATTCAGTATCGACAATGTGTGTTAGTATAATGCAGTTGCACTATGGTACGGTGCACTTCGATCATGCACTATGCACCATGCATCTTGGTCCAATGCACTTCCACAATAAACCATGCATTGTGCACATTAGTACATTACATTTTCACTAAGTATTGTTTAGCTTTCGATGTTCCACATCCACCATGAACCGTACACATTGGTACAATGCACTTCAACATTGAATCATGCATTGTGCACATTAGTACATTTGATTTCCATTCTGCATTGTGTAGCTTCTTGGGGTGCACCTCCAACATACTCTGTACACAATGCAACTTGAAATGGTGAGTTTCATTTTGCACGAGTGCACCTTGGTGTGGTGCAATTTGATCGTGCACGTTGCTCAATTCTCCTTGGTGTGGTGTAATTCCACTATGCAGCTTGCACAGTTAACCTTGTTACGATGCACTTCCACCACGAAATATGGACTTTGCACCTTGGTATAATGCACTTCCACTTTGTAGTGTACACCTTCGTATGGTGCACTTCCACCATCCACCCTGCACTTTGCACCTTATTACGATGGACTTTCACTATCCACAATTAATGTTATTATGATGCAGTTGCACAATTCATAATGTACTTTGCACTATGGTATGGTGCACTTCGATCATGCACTATGCACCAAGCATCTTGTTACAATGCATTTCCACAATAAACCATGCATTGTGCACATTAGTACATTACATTTCCACTACGCATTGTGTAGCTTCCTATGGTGCATATCCACCATGAACCGTACACCTTGTTACAATGCACTCCAACAACGAATCATGCATTGTGCACATTAGTACATTCGATTTCCACTATGCATTGTGTAGCTTCTTAGGGTGCACTTCCAGCATGTACTATGCACCATGCGGCTTGAAATGGTGAGTTTCATTTTGTACAGTGCACCTTGGTATGGTGCAATTTGACGGTGCACGTTGCACAATTCACCTTGGTGTGGTGCAATTTTACTATGCACGTTATACGAGTTAACCTTGTTACGATGCACTTCCACCATGAAAGATGGACCGTCCACCTAGGTATACTGCACTTCTACTTTGTAGTGTACACCTTGGTATGGTGCACTTCCACCATCCACCTTGAACTTTGCACCTTATTACGATGGACATTCAGTATCCACAATGCGTGTTAGTATAATGCAGTTGCACTATGGTACGGTGCACTTCGATCATGCACTATGCACCGTGCATCTTGGTCCAATGCACTTCCACAATAAACCATGCATTGTGCACATTAGTACATTACATTTTCACTAAGTATTGTTTAGCTTTCGATGCTCCACATCCACCATGAACCGTACACATTGGTACAATGCACTTCAACATTGAATCATGCATTGTGCACATTAGTACATTTGATTTCCATTATGCATTGTGTAGCTTCTTGGGGTGCACCTCCAACATGCTCTGTACACAATGCAACTTGAAATGGTGAGTTTCATTTTGCACAGTGCACATTGGTGTGGTGCAATTTGACTTTGCACGTTGCACAATTCTCCTTGGTGTGGTGCAATTCAACTATGCACCTTGCATTGTTAACCTTGTTACGATGCACTTCCACCACGAAATATGGACCTTGCACCTTGGTATTATGCACTTCCACTTTTTAGTGTACACCTTGGTATGGTGCACTTCCACCATCCATCCTGCACTTTGCACCTTATTACGGTGGACTTTCACTATCCACAATTAGTGTTATTATGATGCAGTTGCAATATTCATAATGTACTTTGCACTATGGAATGGTGCACTTTGATCATGCACTATGCTCCATGCATCTTATTACAATGCATTTCCACAATAAACCATGCATTGTGCACATTAGTACATTACATTTCCAATATGCATTGTGTAGCTTCCTATGGTGCACATCCACTATGAACCGTACACCTTGGTACAATGCACTCCAACAACGAATCATGCATTATGCACATTAGTGCATTCGATTTCCACTATGCATTGTGTAGCTTCATAGGGTGCACTTCCAGCATGTACTATGCACCATGCAGCTTGAAATGGTGAGTTTCATTTTGTACAGTGCACCTTGGTATGGTGCAATTTGACAGTGCACGTTGCACAATTCTCCTTGGTGTGCTGCAATTTTACTATGCACGTTATACAGTTAACCTTGTTACGATGCACTTCCACCATGAAATATGGACCGTCCACCTAGGTATACTGCACTTCTACTTTGTAGTGTACACCTTGGTATGGTGCACTTCCACCATCCACCTTGCACTTTGCACCTTATTACGATGGACTTTCAGTATCCACAATGCGTGTTAGTATAATGCAGTTGCACTATGGTACGGTGCACTTCGATCATGCACTATGCACCGTGCATCTTGGTCCAATGCACTTCCACAATAAACCATGCATTGTGCACATTAGTACATTACATTTTCACTAAGTATTGTTTAGCTTTCGATGCTCCACATCCACCATGAACCGTACACATTGGTACAATGCACTTCAACATTGAATCATGCATTGTGCACATTAGTACATTTGATTTCCATTGTGCATTGTGTAGCTCCTTGGGGTGCACCTCCAACATGCTCTGTACACAATGCAACTTGAAATGGTGAGTTTCATTTTGCACAGTGCACCTTGGTGTGGTGCAATTTCAAAGGCACGTTGCTCAATTCTCCATGGTGTGGTGTAATTCCACTATGCAGCTTGCAGTTAACCTTGTTACGATGCACTTCCACCACGAAATATGGACTTTGCACCTTGGTATAATGCACTTCCACTTTGTAGTGTACACCTTCGTATGGTGCACTTCCACCATCCACCCTGCACTTTGCACCTTATTACGATGGACTTTCACTATCCACAATTAATGTTATTATGATGCAGTTGCACAATTCATAATGTACTTTGTACTATGGTATGGTGCACTTCGATCATGCACTATGCACCAAGCATCTTGTTACAATGCACTCCAACAACGAATCATGCATTGTGCACATTAGTACATTCGATTTCCACTATGCATTGTGTAGCTTCTTAGGGTGCACTTCCAGCATGTACTATGCACCATGCAGCTTGAAATGGTGAGTTTCATTTTGTACAAGTGCACCTTGGTATGGTGCAATTTGACGGTGCACGTTGCACAATTCACCTTGGTGTGGTGCAATTTTACTATGCACGTTATACGATTAACCTTGTTACGATGCACTTCCACCATGAAAGATGGACCGTCCACCTAGGTATACCGCACTTCTACTTTGTAGTGTACACCTTGGTATGGTGCACTTCCACCATCCACCTTGCACTTTGCACCTTATTACGATGGACTTTCAGTATCCACAATGCGTGTTAGTATAATGCAGTTGCATTATGGTACGGTGCACTTCGATCATGCACTATGCACCGTGCATCTTGGTCCAATGCACTTCCACAATAAACCATGCATTGTGCACATTAGTACATTACATTTTCACTAAGTATTGTTTAGCTTTCGATGCTCCACATCCACCATGAACCGTACACATTGGTACAATGCACTTCAACATTGAATCATGCATTGTGCACATTAGTACATTTGATTTCCATTATGCATTGTGTAGCTCCTTGGGGTGCACCTCGAACATGCTCTGTACACAATGCAACTTGAAATGGTGAGTTTCATTTTGCACAGTGCACCTTGGTGTGGTGCAATTTCACTGTGCACGTTGCTCAATTCTCCATGGTGTGGTGTAATTCTACTATGCAGCTTGCACAGTTAACCTTGTTACGATGCACTTCCACCACGAAATATGGACTTTGCACCTTGGTATAATGCACTTCCACTTTGTAGTGTACACCTTCGTATGGTGCACTTCCACCATCCACCCTGCACTTTGCACCTTATTACGATGGACTTTCACTATCCACAATTAATGTTATTACGATGCAGTTGCACAATTCATAATGTACTTTGCACTATGGTATGGTGCACTTCGATAATGCACTATGCACCAAGCATCTTGTTACAATGCACTCCAACAACGAATCATGCATTGTGCACATTAGTACATTCGATTTCCACTATGCATTGTGTAGCTTCTTAGGGTGCACTTCCGACGCATGTACTATGCACCATGCGGCTTGAAATAGTGAGTTTCATTTTGTACAGTGCACCTTGGTATGGTGCAATTTGACGGTGCACGTTGCACAATTCACCTTGGTGTGGTGCAATTTTACTATGCACGTTATACAGTTAACCTTGTTACGATGCACTTCCACCATGAAAGATGGACCGTCCACCTAGGTATACTGCACTTCTACTTTGTAGTGTACACCTTGGTATGGTGCACTTCCACCATCCACCTTGCACTTTGCACCTTATTACGATGGACTTTTGTATCCACAATGCGTGTTAGTATAATGCAGTTGCATTATGGTACGGTGCACTTCGATCATGCACTATGCACCGTGCATCTTGGTCCAATGCACTTCCACAATAAACCATGCATTGTGCACATTAGTACATTACATTGAACCGTACACCTTGGTACAATGCACTTCAACAATGAACCATGCATTGTGCACATTAGTACATTTGATTTCCACTATGCATTATGTACCTTCTTGGGGTGCACTTCCAGCATGCACTATACACTATGCAGCTTGAAATGGTGAGTTTCATTTTGCACCGTACACCGTGGTGTGGTGCAATTTGACTGTGCACGTTGAACAATTCACCTTGGTGTGGTGCAATTCCACTATGCACCTTGCACAATTCACCTAGTTACGATGCACTTCCACCATTTAATATGGACCTTGCACCTTGGTATAATGCACTTCCACTTTGTAGTGTACACCTTGGTACGGTGCAGTTCCACCACCTACCTTGCACTTTGCACCTTAGTACGGTGGACTTCCTCTATCCATAATGCGTGTTAGTATGCTGTAGTTGCACTATTCATCATGTACTTTGCACTATGGTATGGTGCACTTCGATCATGCACTATGCACCGTGCATCTTGGTACAATTCATTTCCATATTAAACCATGCATTGTGCACATTAGTACATTTCATTTCCTCTATGCATTCTGTAGCTTCCTATGGTGCACTTCCACTTTGCACCGCACACCTTGGTACAATGCAACTCAACAATGAACGATGCATTGGGCACATTTGTACATTTGATTTCCACTATGCATTATGTAGCATCTTGGGGTGCACTTCCAGCATGCACTATACACCATCCAGCTTGAAATGGTGATTTTCATTTTGCACCGTGCTCCTTGGTATTGTGCAATTTCACTATGCACCTTGCATAATTCACCTAGTTACGATGCACTTCCACCATTTAATATGGACCGTGCACCTTGGTATAATACACTTCCACTTTGTAGTGTACACCTTGGTATGGTGCACTTCCACCATCCACCTTGCACTTTGCACCTTATTACGGTAGACTTCCACTATCCACAATGTGTGTTAGTATGATGCGGTTGCATTATTCATCACGTACTTTGCACTATGGTATGGTGCACTTCGATCATGCACTATGCACCGTGCATCTTGGTACAATGTACTTCCATAATAAACTATGCATTGTGCACTACATTCCATTTCCACTATGCATTGTGTAGCATCCTATGGTGCACTTCCACCTTGAACAGTACACCTTGGTACAATGCAACTCAACAATGAACCATGCATTGGGCACATTAGTACATTTGATTTCCACTATGGATTATGTAGCTTCTTGGGGTGCATTTCCAGCATGCTCTATACACCATCCAGCTTGAAATGGTGATTTTCATTTTGCACCGTGCTCCTTCGTATGGTGCAATTTGACTGTGCACGTTGGATAATTCATCTTGGTGTGGTGCAATGCCACTATGCACCTTGCACAATTCACCTAGTTACGATGCACTTCCACCATTTAATATGGACCGTGCACTTTGGTATAATACACTTCCACTTTGTAGTGTACACCTTGGTATGGTGCACTTCCACCATCCACCTTGCACTTTGCACCTTATTACGGTAGACTTCCACTATCCACAATGTGTGTTAGTATGATGCGCTTGCATTATTCATCACGTACTTTGCACTATGGTATGGTGCACTTCGATCATGCACTATGCACCGTGCATCCGGGTACAATGTACTTCCATAATAAACTATGCATTGTGCACTACATTCCATTTCCACTATGCATTGTGTAGCATCTTATGGTGCACTTCCACCTTGAACAAGTACACCTTGGTACAATGCAACTCAACAATGAACCATGCATTGTGCACATTAGTACATTTTATTTCCTCTATGCATTGTGTAGCTTCTTGGGGTGCACTTCTAGCATGCACTATACACCATCCGGCTTGAAATGGTGATTTTCATTTTGCACCGTGCTCCTTGGTGTGGTGCAATTTGATTTCGTGCACGTTGCATAATTCATCTTGGTGTGGTGCAATTTCACTATGCACCTTGCGGAATTCACCTAGTTACGATGCACTTCCACCATTTAATATGGATCGTGCACCTTGGTATAATACACTTCCACTTTGTAGTGTACACCTTGGTATGGTGCACTTCCACCATCCACCTTGCACTTTGCACCTTATTACGGTGGACTTCCACTATCCACAATGTGTGTTAGTATGACGCAGCTTGCATTATTCATCATGTACTTTGCACTATGGTATGGTGCACTTCGATCATGCACTATGCACCGTGCATCTTGGTACAATGTACTTCCATAATAAACTATGCATTGTGCACATTAGTACATTCCATTTCCACTATGCATTGTGTAGCATCCTATGGTGCACTTGCACCTACAGCCGTACACCTTGGTATAATGCAACTCAACAATGAACCATGCATTGGGCACATTAGTACATTTTATTTCCACTATGCATTGTGTAACCTCTTAAGGTGCACTTCCAAAGCATGCACTATACACCATCTAGCTTGAAATGGTGAGTTCCATTTTTCACCGTGCTCCTTAGTATGGTACAATTTGACTGTGCACGTTGCACAATTCACCTTGGTGTGGTGCAATTCCACTATACACCTTGCACAATTCACCTAGTTACGATGCACTTACACCATTTAATATGGACCGTGCACGTTGGTATAATGCACGTCCACTTTGTAGTGTACACCTTGGTATGGTGCACTTCCACCATCCACCTTGCACTTTGCACCTTATTACGGTGGACTTCCACTATCCACAATGCGTGTTAGTATGATGCAGTTGCATTATTCATCATGTACTTTGCACTATGGTACGGTGCACTTCGATCATGCACTATGCACCGTGCATCTTGGTACAATGTACTTCCATAATAAACTATGCATTGTGCACATTAGTACATTCCATTTCCACTATGCATTGTGTAGCATCCTATGGTGCACTTGCACCTACAACCGTACACCTTGGTATAATGCAACTCAACAATGAACCATGCATTGGGCACATTAGTACAGTTTATTTCCACTATGCATTGTGTAACTTCTTAAGGTGCACTTCCAGCATGCACTATACACCATCTAGCTTGAAATGGTGAGTTCCATTTTGCACCGTGCTCCTTAGTATGGTACAATTTGACTGTGCACGTTGCACAATTCACCTTGGTGTGGTGCAATTCCACTATACACCTTGCACAATTCACCTAGTTACGATGCACTTGCACCATTTAATATGGACCGTGCACGTTGGTATAATGCACTTCCACTTTGTAGTGTACACCTTGGTATGGTGCACTTCCACCATCCACCTTGCACTTTGCACCTTATTACGGTGGACTTCCACTATCCACAATGCGTGTTAGTATGATGCAGTTGCATTATTCATCATGTACTTTGCACTATGGTATGGTGCACTTCGATCATGCACTATGCACCGTGCATCTTGGTACAATTCATTTCCATAATAAACCATGTATTGTGCACATTTGTATAGTACATTTCCTCTATGCATTGTGTAGCTTCCTATGGTGCACTTCCACCTTCCACCATACACCTTGGTACAATGCAACTCAACAATGAACCATGCATTGGGCACATTAGTACATTTGATTTCCACTATGGATTATGTAGCTTCTTGGGGTGCATTTCCAGCATGCTCTATACACCATCCAGCTTGAAATGGTGATTTTCATTTTGCACCGTGCTCCTTCGTATGGTGCAATTTGACTGTGCACGTTGGATAATTCATCTTGGTGTGGTGCAATGCCACTATGCACCTTGCACAATTCACCTAGTTACGATGCACTTCCACCATTTAATATGGACCGTGCACTTTGGTATAATACACTTCCACTTTGTAGTGTACACCTTGGTATGGTGCACTTCCACCATCCACCTTGCACTTTGGACCTTATTACGGTGGACTTCCACTATCCACAATGTGTGTTAGTATGATGCGAGTTGCATTATTCATCACGTACTTTGCACTATGGTATGGTGCACTTCGATCATGCACTATGCACCGTGCATCTTGGTACAATTCATTTCCATATTAAACCATGCATTGTGCACATTAGTACATTTCATTTCCTCTATGCATTGTGTAGCTTCCTATAGTGCACTTCCACCTTGCACCGCACACCTTGGTACTATGCAACTCAGCAATGAACCATGCATTGTGCACAATAGTACATTTGATTTCCACTATGCATTGTGTAGCTTCTAGGGGTAAATTTCCAGCATGCACTATACACCATGCAGCTTAAAATGGTGAGTTTCATTGTAGTGTACACCTTGGTATGGGGCACTTCCACCATCCATCTTGCACTTTGCACCTTATTACGGTGGACTTCCATTATCCACAATGTGTATTAGTATGATGCAGTTGCATTATTCATCATGTAGTTTGCACTATGGTATGGTGCACTTCGATCATGCACTATGCACCGTGCATCTTGGTACAATGCATTTCCATAATAAACCATGCATTGTGTACTTTAGTACATTACGGTTTCACTATGCATTGTGTAGCTTCCTATAGTAGACATCCTTCATGAACCGTACACCTTGGTACAATGCACTTCAACAATGAACCATGCATTGTGCACATTAGTACATTTGATTTCCACTATGCATTATGTACCTTCTTGGGGTGCACTTCCAGCATGCACTATACACTATGCAGCTTGAAATGGTGAGTTTCATTTTGCACCGTACACCGTGGTGTGGTGCAATTTGACTGTGCACGTTGAACAA
The DNA here is from genome assembly GCA_030674075.2 of Linum usitatissimum. Classification (NCBI taxonomy): domain Eukaryota; kingdom Viridiplantae; phylum Streptophyta; class Magnoliopsida; order Malpighiales; family Linaceae; genus Linum; species Linum usitatissimum. The sequence continues at coordinate 25,830 of JAUJYP020000082.1, forward strand.
TTCACCTTGGTGTGGTGCAATTCCACTATGCACCTTGCACAATTCACCTAGTTACGATGCACTTCCACCATTTAATATGGACCGTGCACCTTGGTATAATGCACTTCCACTTTGTAGTGTACACCTTGGTACGGTGCAGTTCCACCACCTACCTTGCACTTTGCACCTTAGTACGGTGGACTTCCTCTATCCATAATGCGTGTTAGTATGCTGTAGTTGCACTATTCATCATGTACTTTGCACTATGGTATGGTGCACTTCGATCATGCACTATGCACCGTGCATCTTGGTACAATTCATTTCCATATTAAACCATGCATTGGGCACATTAGTACATTTGATTTCCACTATGCATTATGTAGCATCTTGGGGTGCACTTCCAGCATGCACTATACACCATCCAACTTGAAATGGTGATTTTCATTTTGCACCGTGCTCCTTGGTATTGTGCAATTTCACTATGCACCTTGCATAATTCACCTAGTTACGATGCACTTCCACCATTTAATATGGACCGTGCACCTTGGTATAATACACTTCCACTTTGTAGTGTACACCTTGGTATGGTGCACTTCCACCATCCACCTTGCACTTTGCACCTTATTACGGTGGACTTCCACTATCCACAATGTGTGTTAGTATGATGCGCTTGCATTATTCATCATGTACTTTGCACTATGGTATGGTGCACTTCGATCATGCACTATGCACCGTGCATCTTGGTACAATGTACTTCCATAATAAACTATGCATTGTGCACATTAGTACATTCCATTTCCACTATGCATTGTGTAGCATCCTATGGTGCACTTGCACCTACAACCGTACACCTTGGTATAATGCAACTCAACAATGAACCATGCATTGGGCACATTAGTACATTTTATTTCCACTATGCATTGTGTAACTTCTTAAGGTGCACTTCCAGCATGCACTATACACCATCTAGCTTGAAATGGTGAGTTCCATTTTGCACCGTGCTCCTTAGTATGGTACAATTTGACTGTGCACGTTGCACAATTCACCTTGGTGTGGTGCAATTCCACTATACACCTTGCACAATTCACCTAGTTACGATGCACTTACACCATTTAATATGGACCGTGCACCTTGGTATAATGCACTTCCACTTTGTAGTGTACACCTTGGTATGGTGCACTTCCACCATCCACCTTGCACTTTGCACCTTATTACGGTGGACTTCCACTATCCACAATGCGTGTTAGTATGATGAAGTTGCATTATTCATCATGTACTTTGCACTACGGTATGGTGCACTTCGACCATGCACTATGCACCGTGCATCTTGGTACAATTCATTTCCATAATAAACCATGTATTGTGCACATTTGTATAGTACATTTCCTCTATGCATTGTGTAGCTTCCTATGGTGCACTTCCACCTTCCACCGTACACCTTGGTACAATGCAACTCAACAATGAACCATGCATTGGGCACATTAGTACATTTGATTTCCACTATGGATTATGTAGCTTTTTAGGGTGCATTTCCAGCATGCTCTATACACCATCCAGCTTGAAATGGTGATTTTCATTTTGCACCGTGCTCCTTCGTATGGTGCAATTTAACTGTGCACGTTGGATAATTCATCTTGGTGTTGTGCAATGCCACTATGCACCTTGCACAATTCACCTAGTTACGATGCACTTCCACCATTTAATATGGACCGTGCACTTTGGTATAATACACTTCCACTTTGTAGTGTACACCTTGGTATGGTGCACTTCCACCATCCACCTTGCACTTTGCACCTTATTACGGTAGACTTCCACTATCCACAATGTGTGTTAGTATGATGCAGTTGCATTATTCATCACGTACTTTGCACTATGGTATGGTGCACTTCGATCATGCACTATGCACCGTTCATCTTGGTACAATGTACTTCCATAATAAACTATGCATTGTGCACTACATTCCATTTCCACTATGCATTGTGTAGCATCCTATGGTGCACTTCCACCTTGAACAGTACACCTTGGTACAATGCAACTCAACAATGAACCATGCATTGTGCACATTAGTACATTTTATTTCCTCTATGCATTGTGTAGCTTCTTGGGGTGCACTTCTAGCATGCACTATACACCATCCAGCTTGAAATGGTGATTTTCATTTTGCACCGTGCTCCTTGGTGTGGTGCAATTTGACTGTGCACGTTGCATAATTCATCTTGGTGTGGTGCAATTTCACTATGCACCTTGCAGAATTCACCTAGTTACGATGCACTTCCACCATTTAATATGGATCGTGCACCTTGGTATAATACACTTCCACTTTGTAGTGTACACCTTGGTATGGTGCACTTCCACCATCCACCTTGCACTTTGCACCTTATTACGGTGGACTTCCACTATCCACAATGTGTGTTAGTATGATGCGGTTGCATTATTCATCATGTACTTTGCACTATGGTATGGTGCACTTCGATCATGCACTATGCACCGTGCATCTTGGTACAATGTACTTCCATAATAAACTATGCATTGTGCACATTAGTACATTCCATTTCCACTATGCATTGTGTAGCATCCTATGGTGCACTTGCACCTACAACCGTACACCTTGGTATAATGCAACTCAACAATGAACCATGCATTGGGCACATTAGTACATTTTATTTCCACTATGCATTGTGTAACCTCTTAAGGTGCACTTCCAAAGCATGCACTATACACCATCTAGCTTGAAATGGTGAGTTCCATTTTGCACCGTGCTCCTTAGTATGGTACAATTTGATCGTGCACGTTGCACAATTCACCTTGGTGTGGTTCAATTCCACTATACACCTTGCACAATTCACCTAGTTACGATGCACTTACACCATTTAATATGGACCGTGCACGTTGGTATAATGCACTCCCACTTTGTAGTGTACACCTTGGTATGGTGCACTTCCACCATCCACCTTGCACTTTGCACCTTATTACGGTGGACTTCCACTATCCACAATGCGTGTTAGTATGATGCAGTTGCATTATTCATCACGTACTTTGCACTATGGTATGGTGCACTTCGATCATGCACTATGCACCGTGCATCTTGGTACAATTCATTTCCATACTAAACCATGCATTGTGCACATTAGTACATTTCATTTCCTCTATGCATTGTGTAGCTTCCTATAGTGCACTTCCACCTTGCACCGCACACCTTGGTACTATGCAACTCAACAATGAACCATGCATTGGGCACATTAGTACATTTGAGTTCCACTATGGATTATGTAGCTTCTTGGGGTGCATTTCCAGCATGCTCTATACACCATCCAGCTTGAAATGGTGATTTTCATTTTGCACCGTGCTCCTTCGTACGGTGCAATTTGACTGTGCACGTTGGATAATTCATCTTGGTGTTGTGCAATGCCACTATGCACCTTGCACAATTCACCTAGATACGATGCACTTCCACCATTTAATATGGACCGTGCACTTTGGTATAATACACTTCCACTTTGTAGTGTACACCTTGGTATGGTGCACTTCCACCATCCACCTTGCACTTTGGACCTTATTACGGTGGACTTCCACTATCCACAATGTATGTTAGTATGATGAAGTTGCATTATTCATCATGTACTTTGGATTATGGTATGGAGCACTTCAATCATGCACTATGCACCGTGCATCTTGGTACAATGCATTTCCATAATAAACCATGTATTGTGCACATTAGTACATTACATTTCCTCTATGCATTGTGTAGCTTCCTATGGTGTACTTCCACCTTGCACCGTACACCTTGGTACAATGCAACTCAACAATGAACCATGCATTGGGCACATTAGTACATTTGATTTCAACTATGGATTATGTAGCTTCTTGGGGTGCACTTCCAAAGCATGCTCTATACACCATCCACCTTGAAATGGTGATTTTCATTTTGCACCATGCTCCTTCGTATGGTGCAATTTGATCGTGCACGTTGGATAATTCATCTTGGTGTGGTGCAATTCCACTATGCACCTTGCACAATTCACCTAGTTACAATGCACTTCCACCATTTAATATGGACCGTGCATCTTGGTAGAATGCACTTCCATAATAAACTATGCATTGTGCACATTAGTACATTACATTTCCACTATGCATTGTGTAGCTTCCTATGGTGCACTTCCACCATGCACCGTACAGCTTGGTACAATGCACTTCAACAACGAACCATACATTGTGCACATTAGTACATTCGATTTCCACTATGCATGGTGTAGCTTCTAATAGTGCACTTCCAACATGCACTATGCACCATGCAGCTTGAAATGGTGAGTTTTACTTTGTACAGTGCACCTTTCTATAGTCAAATTTGACTGTGCACGTTACACATTTCAGCTTGGTGTAGTGCAATTCCACTATGCACCTTGCACAGTTCACCTTGTTACGATGCACTTCCACCATTTAATATGGACCGTGCACATTGGTATAATGCACTTCCAGTTTGTAGTGTACACCTTGGTATGATGCACTTCCACCATCCACCCTGCACTTTGCACCTTATTACGGTGGACTTCCACTATCCACAATGTGTGTTAGTATGATGCAGTTGTATTATTCATCATGTACCAAAGCACTATGGTATGGTGCACTTCGATCATGCACTATGCACCAAGCATCTTGTTACAATGCACTCCAACAACGAATCATGCATTGTGCACATTAGTACATTCGATTTCCACTATGCATTGTGTAGCTTCTTAGGGTGCACTTCCAGCATGTACTATGCACCATGCAGCTTGAAATAGTGAGTTTCATTTTGTACAGTGCACCTTGGTATGGTGCAATTTGACGGTGCACGTTGCACAATTCACCTTGGTGTGGTGCAATTTTACTATGCACGTTATACGCTTAACCTTGTTACGATGCACTTCCACCATGAAAGATGGACCGTCCACCTAGGTATACTGCACTTCTACTTTGTAGTGTACACCTTGGTATGGTGCACTTCCACCATCCACCTTGCACTTTGCACCTTATTACGATGGACTTTTGTATCCACAATGCGTGTTAGTATAATGCAGTTGCATTATGGTACGGTGCACTTCGATCATGCACTATGCACCGTGCATCTTGGTCCAATGCACTTCCACAATAAACCATGCATTGTGCACATTAGTACATTACATTTTCACTAAGTATTGTTTAGCTTTCGATGCTCCACATCCACCATGAACCGTACACATTGGTACAATGCACTTCAACATTGAACCACGCATTGTGCACATTAGTACATTTGATTTCCATTGTGCATTGTGTAGCTTCTTGGGGTGCACCTCCAACATGCTCACTACACAATGCAACTTGAAATGGTGAGTTTCATTTTGCACAGTGCACCTTGGTGTGGTGCAATTTGACTGTGCACGTTGCTCAATTCTCCTTGGTGTGGTGTAATTCCACTATGCAGCTTGCACAGTTAACCTTGTTACGATGCACTTCCACAATGAAATATGGACTTTGCACCTTGGTATAATGCACATCCACTTTGTAGTGTACACCTTCGTATGGTGCACTTCCACCATCCACCCTGCACTTTGCACCTTATTACGATGGACTTTCACTATCCACTATTAGTGTTATTATGATGCAATTGCACAATTCATAATGTACTTTGCACTATGGTATGGTGCACTTTGATCATGCACTATGCACCATGCATCTTGTTACAATGCATTTCCACAATAAACCATGCATTGTGCACATTAGTACATTACATTTCCACTACGCATTGTGTAGCTTCCTATGGTGCATATCCACCATGAACCGTACACCTTGGTACAATGCACTCCAACAACGAATCATGCATTGTTCACATTAGTACATTCGATTTCCACTATGCATTCTGTAGCTTCTTAGGGTGCACTTCTAGCATGTACTATGCACCATGCAGCTTGAAATGGTGAGTTTCATTTTGTACAGTGCACCTTGGTATGGTGCAATTTCATAGTGCACGTTGCACAATTCACCTTGGTGTGCTGCAATTTGACTATACACGTTATATAGTTAACCTTGTTACGATGCACTTCCACCATGAAATATAGACCGTCCACCTAGGTATACTTCACTTCCACTTTGTAGTGTACACCTTAGTATGGTGCAGTTCCACCAACCACCTTGCACTTTGTACCTTATTACGCTGGACTTTCAGTATCCACAATGCGAGTTAGTATAATGCAGTTGCACTACGGTATGGTGCACTTCGATCATGCACTATGCACCGTGCATCTTGGTACAATGCACTTCCACAATAAACCATGTATTTTGGACATTAGTACATTACATTTTCCTATGGTCCACATCCACCACGAACCGTACACATTGGTACAATGCACTTCAACATTGAATCATGCATTGTGCACATTAGTACATTTGATTTCCATTATGCATTGTGTAGCTTCTTGGGGTGCACCTCCAACATACTCTGTACACAATGCAACTTGAAATGGTGAGTTTCATTTTGCACAGTGCACCTTGGTGTGGTGTAATTTGACTTTGCACGTTGCACAATTCTCCTTGGTGAGGTGCAATTCCATTATGCACCTTGCACAGTTAACCTTGTTACGATGCACATCCGCCACGAAATATGGATCGTGCACCTTGGTATAATGCACATCCACTTTGTAGTGTACACCTTGGTATGGTGCACTTCCACCATCCACCCTGCACTTTGCACCTTATTACGATGGACTTTCACTATCCACAATTATTGTTATTATGATGCAGGTGCACTATTCATCATGTACTTTGCACTATGGTATGGTGCACTTCGATCATGCACTATGCACCATGCATCTTGTTACAATGCATTTCCACCATAAACCATATATTGTGCACATTAGTACATTACATTTCCACGATGCATTGTGTAGCTTCCTATGGTGCATATCCACCATGAACCATACACCTTGGTACAATGCAATCCAACAACGAATCATGCATTGTTCACATTAGTACATTCGATTTCCACTATGCATTGTGTAGCTTCTTAGGGTGCACTTCCAGTATGTACTATGCACCATGCAGCTTGAAATGGTGAGTTTCATTTTGTACAGTGCACCTTCGTATGGTGCAATGTGACTGAGCACGTTGCACAATTCACCTAGGTGTGGTGCAATTCTACTATGCACGTTGCACAGTTAACCTTGTAACGATGCACTTCCATCATGAAATATGGACCGTGCACCTAGGTATAGTACACTTCCACTTTGTAGTGTACACCTTGGTATGGTGCACTTCCACCACCCACCTTGCACTTTGCACCTTAGTACGGTGGACTTCCACTATCCATAATGCGTGTTAGTATGCTATAGTTGTACTCTTCATCATGTACTTTTCACTATGGTATGGTGCACTTCGATCATGCACTATGCACCGTGCATCTTGGTACAATGTACTTCCATAATAAACCATGCATTATGGACATTAGTACATTACATATCCACTATGCATTGTGTAGATTCCTATGGTGCACTTCCACCATGCACTGTATAGCGTGGTACAATGCACTTCAACAATGACCCATGCATTGTGCACAATAGTACATTTGATTTCCACTATGCATTGTGTAGCTTCTTGGGGTAAACTTCCAGCATGCACTATACACCATGCAGCTTAAAATGGTGAGTTTCATTGTAGTGTACACCTTGGTATGGGGCACTTCCACCATCCACCTTGCAGTTTGCACCTTATTACGGTGGACTTCCATTATCCACAATGTGTATTAGTATGATGCAGTTGCATTATTCATCATGTAGTTTGCACTATGGTATGGTGCACTTCGATCATGCACTATGCACCGTGCATCTTGGTACAATGCATTTCCATAATAAACCATGCATTGTGTACTTTAGTACATTACGGTTTCACTATGCATTGTGTAGCTTCCTATGGTAGACATCCTTCATGAACCGTACACCTTGGTACAATGCACTTCAACAATGAACCATGCATTGTGCACATTAGTACATTTGATTTCCACTATGCATTATGTACCTTCTTGGGGTGCACTTCCAGCATGCACTATACACTATGCAGCTTGAAATGGTGAGTTTCATTTTGCACCGTACACCGTGGTGTGGTGCAATTTGACTGTGCACGTTGAACAATTCACCTTGGTGTGGTGCAATTCCACTATGCACCTTGCACAATTCACCTAGTTACGATACACTTCCACCATTTAATATGGACCTTGCACCTTGGTATAATGCACTTCCACTTTGTAGTGTACACCTTGGTACGGTGCAGTTCCACCACCTACCTTGCACTTTGCACCTTAGTACGGTGGACTTCCTCTATCCATAATGCGTGTTAGTATGCTGTAGTTGCACTATTCATCATGTACTTTGCACTATGGTATGGTGCACTTCGATCATGCACTATGCACCGTGCATCTTGGTACAATTCATTTCCATATTAAACCATGCATTGTGCACATTAGTACATTTCATTTCCTCTATGCATTCTGTAGCTTCCTATGGTGCACTTCCACTTTGCACCGCACACCTTGGTACAATGCAACTCAACAATGAACGATGCATTGGGCACATTAGTACATTTGATTTCCACTATGCATTATGTAGCATCTTGGGGTGCACTTCCAGCATGCACTATACACCATCCAGCTTGAAATGGTGATTTTCATTTTGCACCGTGCTCCTTGGTATTGTGCAATTTCACTATGCACCTTGCATAATTCACCTAGTTACGATGCACTTCCACCATTTAATATGGACCGTGCACCTTGGTATAATACACTTCCACTTTGTAGTGTACACCTTGGTATGGTGCACTTCCACCATCCACCTTGCACTTTGCACCTTATTACGGTAGACTTCCACTATCCACAATGTGTGTTAGTATGATGCAGTTGCATTATTCATCACGTACTTTGCACTATGGTATGGTGCACTTCGATCATGCACTATGCACCGTGCATCTTGGTACAATGTACTTCCATAATAAACTATGCATTGTGCACTACATTCCATTTCCACTATGCATTGTGTAGCATCCTATGGTGCACTTCCACCTTGAACAGTACACCTTGGTACAATGCAACTCAACAATGAACCATGCATTGGGCACATTAGTACATTTGATTTCCACTATGGATTATGTAGCTTCTTGGGGTGCATTTCCAGCATGCTCTATACACCATCCAGCTTGAAATGGTGATTTTCATTTTGCACCGTGCTCCTTCGTATGGTGCAATTTGATCGTGCACGTTGGATAATTCATCTTGGTGTGGTGCAATGCCACTATGCACCTTGCACAATTCACCTAGTTACGATGCACTTCCACCATTTAATATGGACCGTGCACTTTGGTATAATACACTTCCACTTTGTAGTGTACACCTTGGTATGGTGCACTTCCACCATCCACCTTGCACTTTGCACCTTATTACGGTAGACTTCCACTATCCACAATGTGTGTTAGTATGATGCAGTTGCATTATTCATCACGTACTTTGCACTATGGTATGGTGCACTTCGATCATGCACTATGCACCGTGCATCTGGGTACAATGTACTTCCATAATAAACTATGCATTGTGCACTACATTCCATTTCCACTATGCATTGTGTAGCATCTTATGGTGCACTTCCACCTTGAACAAGACACCTTGGTACAATGCAACTCAACAATGAACCATGCATTGTGCACATTAGTACATTTTATTTCCTCTATGCATTGTGTAGCTTCTTGGGGTGCACTTCTAGCATGCACTATACACCATCCAACCTTGAAATGGTGATTTTCATTTTGCACCGTGCTCCTTGGTGTGGTGCAATTTGACTCGTGCACGTTGCATAATTCATCTTGGTGTGGTGCAATTTCACTATGCACCTTGCGTAATTCGCCTAGTTACGATGCACTTCCACCATTTAATATGGATCGTGCACCTTGGTATAATACACTTCCACTTTGTAGTGTACACCTTGGTATGGTGCACTTCCACCATCCACCTTGCACTTTGCACCTTATTACGATGGACTTCCACTATCCACAATGTGTGTTAGTATGATGCAGTTGCATTATTCATCATGTACTTTGCACTATGGTATTGTGCACTTCGATCATGCACTATGCACCGTGCATCTTGGTACAATGTATTTCCATAATAAACTATGCATTGTGCACATTAGTACATTCCATTTCCATTATGCATTGTGTAGCATCCTATGGTGCACTTGCACCTACAACCGTACACCTTGGTATAATGCAACTCAACAATGAACCATGCATTGGGCACATTAGTACATTTTATTTCCACTATGCATTGTGTAACCTCTTAAGGTGCACTTCCAGCATGTACTATACACCATCTAGCTTGAAATGGTGAGTTCCATTTTGCACCGTGCTCCTTAGTATGGTACAATTTGACTGTGCACGTTGCACAATTCACCTTGGTGTGGTGCAATTCCACTATACACCTTGCACAATTCACCTAGTTACGATGCACGTACACCATTTAATATGGACCGTGCACGTTGGTATAATGCACTTCCACTTTGTAGTGTACACCTTGGTATGGTGCACTTCCACCATCCACCTTGCACTTTGCACCTTATTACGGTGGACTTCCACTATCCACAATGCGTGTTAGTATGATGCGGTTGCATTATTCATCATGTACTTTGCACCGTGGTATGGTGCACTTCGATCATGCACTATGCACCGTGCATCTTGGTACAATTCATTTCCATAATAAACCATGTATTGTGCACATTTGTATAGTACATTTCCTCTATGCATTGTGTAGCTTCCTATGGTGCACTTCCACCTTCCACCGTACACCTTAGTACAATGCAACTCAACAATGAACCATGCATTGGGCACATTAGTACATTTGATTTCCACTATGGATTATGTAGCTTCTTGGCGTGCATTTCAGCATGCTCTATACACCATCCAGCTTGAAATGGTGATTTTCATTTTGCACCGTGCTCCTTCGTATGGTGCAATTTGACTGTGCACGTTGGATAATTCATCTTGGTGTGGTGCAATGCCACTATGCACCTTGCACAATTCACCTAGTTACGATGCACTTCCACCATTTAATATGGACCGTGCACTTTGGTATAATACACTTCCACTTTGTAGTGTACACCTTGGTATGGTGCACTTCCACCATCCACCTTGCACTTTGCACCTTATTACGGTAGACTTCCACTATCCACAATGTGTGTTAGTATGATGCAGTTGTATTATTCATCACGTACTTTGCACTATGGTATGGTGCACTTCGATCATGCACTATGCACCGTGCATCTGGGTACAATGTACTTCCATAATAAACTATGCATTGTGCACTACATTCCATTTCCACTATGCATTGTGTAGCATCCTATGGTGCACTTCCACCTTGAACAGTACACCTTGGTACAATGCAACTCAACAATGAACCATGCATTGTGCACATTAGTACATTTTATTTCCTCTATGCATTGTGTAGCTTCTTGGGGTGCACTTCTAGCATGCACTATACACCATCCAGCTTGAAATGGTGATTTTCATTTTGCACCGTGCTCCTTGGTGTGGTGCAATTTGATCGTGCACGTTGCATAATTCATCTTGGTGTGGTGCAATTTCACTATGCACCTTGCGTAATTCACCTAGTTACGATGCACTTCCACCATTTAATATGGATCGTGCACCTTGGTATAATACACTTCCACTTTGTAGTGTACACCTTGGTATGGTGCACTTCCACCATCCACCTTGCACTTTGCACCTTATTACGGTGGACTTCCACTATCCACAATGTGTGTTAGTATGATGCGTTGCATTATTCATCATGTACTTTGCACTATGGTATGGTGCACTTCGATCATGCACTATGCACCGTGCATCTTGGTACAATGTACTTCCATAATAAACTATGCATTGTGCACATTAGTACATTCCATTTCCACTATGCATTGTGTAGCATCCTATGGTGCACTTGCACCTACAGCCGTACACCTTGGTATAATGCAACTCAACAATGAACCATGCATTGGGCACATTAGTACATTTTATTTCCACTATGCATTGTGTAACCTCTTAAGGTGCACTTCCAAAGCATGCACTATACACCATCTAGCTTGAAATGGTGAGTTCCATTTTTCACCGTGCTCCTTAGTATGGTACAATTTGATCGTGCACGTTGCACAATTCACCTTGGTGTGGTGCAATTCCACTATACACCTTGCACAATTCACCTAGTTACGATGCACTTACACCATTTAATATGGACCGTGCACGTTGGTATAATGCACTTCCACTTTGTAGTGTACACCTTGGTATGGTGCACTTCCACCATCCACCTTGCACTTTGCACCTTATTACGGTGGACTTCCACTATCCACAATGCGTGTTAGTATGATGCAGTTGCATTATTCATCATGTACTTTGCACTATGGTACGGTGCACTTCGATCATGCACTATGCACCGTGCATCTTGGTACAATGTACTTCCATAATAAACTATGCATTGTGCACATTAGTACATTCCATTTCCACTATGCATTGTGTAGCATCCTATGGTGCACTTGCACCTACAACCGTACACCTTGGTATAATGCAACTCAACAATGAACCATGCATTGGGCACATTAGTACATTTTATTTCCACTATGCATTGTGTAACTTCTTAAGGTGCACTTCCAGCATGCACTATACACCATCTAGCTTGAAATGGTGAGTTCCATTTTGCACCGTGCTCCTTAGTATGGTACAATTTGATCGTGCACGTTGCACAATTCACCTTGGTGTGGTGCAATTCCACTATACACCTTGCACAATTCACCTAGTTACGATGCACTTACACCATTTAATATGGACCGTGCACGTTGGTATAATGCACTTCCACTTTGTAGTGTACACCTTGGTATGGTGCACTTCCACCATCCGCCTTGCACTTTGCACCTTATTACGGTGGACTTCCACTATCCACAATGCGTGTTAGTATGATGCAGTTGCATTATTCATCATGTACTTTGCACTATGGTATGGTGCACTTCGATCATGCACTATGCACCGTGCATCTTGGTACAATTCATTTCCATAATAAACCATGTATTGTGCACATTTGTATAGTACATTTCCTCTATGCATTGTGTAGCTTCCTATGGTGCACTTCCACCTTCCACCATACACCTTGGTACAATGCAACTCAACAATGAACCATGCATTGGGCACATTAGTACATTTGATTTCCACTATGGATTATGTAGCTTCTTGGGGTGCATTTCCAGCATGCTCTATACACCATCCAGCATGAAATGGTGATTTTCATTTTGCACCGTGCTCCTTCGTATGGTGCAATTTGACTGTGCACGTTGGATAATTCATCTTGGTGTGGTGCAATGCCACTATGCACCTTGCACAATTCACCTAGTTACGATGCACTTCCACCATTTAATATGGACCGTGCACTTTGGTATAATACACTTCCACTTTGTAGTGTACACCTTGGTATGGTGCACTTCCACCATCCACCTTGCACTTTGGACCTTATTACGGTGGACTTCCACTATCCACAATGTGTGTTAGTATGATGCAGTTGCATTATTCATCACGTACTTTGCACTATGGTATGGTGCACTTCGATCATGCACTATGCACCGTGCATCTTGGTACAATTCATTTCCATATTAAACCATGCATTGTGCACATTAGTACATTTCATTTCCTCTATGCATTGTGTAGCTTCCTATAGTGCACTTCCACCTTGCACCGCACACCTTGGTACTATGCAACTCAGCAATGAACCATGCATTGTGCACAATAGTACATTTGATTTCCACTATGCATTGTGTAGCTTCTTGGGGTAAACTTCCAGCATGCACTATACACCATGCAGCTTAAAATGGTGAGTTTCATTGTAGTGTACACCTTGGTATGGGGCACTTCCACCATCCACCTTGCACTTTGCACCTTATTACGGTGGACTTCCATTATCCACAATGTGTATTAGTATGATGCAGTTGCATTATTCATCATGTAGTTTGCACTATGGTATGGTGCACTTCGATCATGCACTATGCACCGTGCATCTTGGTACAATGCATTTCCATAATAAACCATGCATTGTGTACTTTCGTACATTACGGTTTCACTATGCATTGTGTAGCTTCCTATAGTAGACATCCTTCATGAACCGTACACCTTGGTACAATGCACTTCAACAATGAACCATGCATTGTGCACATGAGTACATTTGATTTCCACTATGCATTATGTACCTTCTTGGGGTGCACTTCCAGCATGCACTATACACTATGCAGCTTGAAATGGTGAGTTTCATTTTGCACCGTACACCGTGGTGTGTTGCAATTTGACTGTGCACGTTGAACAATTCACCTTGGTGTGGTGCAATTCCACTATGCACCTTGCACAATTCACCTAGTTACGATGCACTTCCACCATTTAATATGGACCGTGCACCTTGGTATAATGCACTTCCACTTTGTAGTGTACACCTTGGTACGGTGCAGTTCCACCACCTACCTTGCACTTTGCACCTTAGTACGGTGGACTTCCCTCTATCCATAATGCGTGTTAGTATGCTGTAGTTGCACTATTCATCATGTACTTTGCACTATGGTATGGTGCACTTTGATCATGCACTATGCACCGTGCATCTTGGTACAATTCATTTCCATATTAAACCATGCATTGGGCACATTAGTACATTTGATTTCCACTATGCATTATGTAGCATCTTTGGGTGCACTTCCAGCATGCACTATACACCATCCAGCTTGAAATGGTGATTTTCATTTTGCACCGTGCTCCTTGGTATTGTGCAATTTCACTATGCACCTTGCATAATTCACCTAGTTACGATGCACTTCCACCATTTAATATGGACCGTGCACCTTGGTATAATACACTTCCACTTTGTAGTGTACACCTTGGTATGGTGCACTTCCACCATCCACCTTGCACTTTGCACCTTATTACGGTGGACTTCCACTATCCACAATGTGTGTTAGTATGATGCGATTTGCATTATTCATCATGTACTTTGCACTATGGTATGGTGCACTTCGATCATGCATTATGCACCGTGCATCTTGGTACAATGTACTTCCATAATAAACTATGCATTGTGCACATTAGTACATTCCATTTCCACTATGCATTGTGTAGCATCCTATGGTGCACTTGCACCTACAACCGTACACCTTGGTATAATGCAACTCAACAATGAACCATGCATTGGGCACATTAGTACATTTTATTTCCACTATGCATTGTGTAACTTCTTAAGGTGCACTTCCAGCATGCACTATACACCATCTAGCTTGAAATGGTGAGTTACATTTTGCACCGTGCTCCTTAGTATGGTACAATTTGACTGTGCACGTTGCACAATTCACCTTGGTGTGGTGCAATTCCACTATACACCTTGCACAATTCACCTAGTTACGATGCACTTACACCATTTAATATGGACCGTGCACCTTGGTATAATGCACTTCCACTTTGTAGTGTACACCTTGGTATGGTGCACTTCCACCATCCACCTTGCACTTTGCACCTTATTACGGTGGACTTCCACTATCCACAATGCGTGTTAGTATGATGAAGTTGCATTATTCATCATGTACTTTGCACTACGGTATGGTGCACTTCGATCATGCACTATGCACCGTGCATCTTGGTACAATTCATTTCCATAATAAACCATGTATTGTGCACATTTGTATAGTACATTTCCTCTATGCATTGTGTAGCTTCCTATGGTGCACTTCCACCTTCCACCGTACACCTTGGTACAATGCAACTCAACAATGAACCATGCATTGGGCACATTAGTACATTTGATTTCCACTATGGATTATGTAGCTTTTTGGGGTGCATTTCCAGCATGCTCTATACACCATCCAGCTTGAAATGGTGATTTTCATTTTGCACCGTGCTCCTTCGTATGGTGCAATTTAACTGTGCACGTTGGATAATTCATCTTGGTGTTGTGCAATGCCACTATGCACCTTGCACAATTCACCTAGTTACGATGCACTTCCACCATTTAATATGGACCGTGCACTTTGGTATAATACACTTCCACTTTGTAGTGTACACCTTGGTATGGTGCACTTCCACCATCCACCTTGCACTTTGCACCTTATTACGGTAGACTTCCACTATCCACAATGTGTGTTAGTATGATGCGCTTGCATTATTCATCACGTACTTTGCACTATGGTATGGTGCACTTCGATCATGCACTATGCACCGTTCATCTTGGTACAATGTACTTCCATAATAAACTATGCATTGTGCACTACATTCCATTTCCACTATGCATTGCGTAGCATCCTATGGTGCACTTCCACCTTGAACAGTACACCTTGGTACAATGCAACTCAACAATGAACCATGCATTGTGCACATTAGTACATTTTATTTCCTCTATGCATTGTGTAGCTTCTTGGGGTGCACTTCTAGCATGCACTATACACCATCCAGCTTGAAATGGTGATTTTCATTTTGCACCGTGCTCCTTGGTGTGGTGCAATTTGACTGTGCACGTTGCATAATTCATCTTGGTGTGGTGCAATTTCACTATGCACCTTGCGGAATTCACCTAGTTACGATGCACTTCCACCATTTAATATGGATCGTGCACCTTGGTATAATACACTTCCACTTTGTAGTGTACACCTTGGTATGGTGCACTTCCACCATCCACCTTGCACTTTGCACCTTATTACGGTGGACTTCCACTATCCACAATGTGTGTTAGTATGATGCAGTTGCATTATTCATCATGTACTTTGCACTATGGTATGGTGCACTTCGATCATGCACTATGCACCGTGCATCTTGGTACAATGTACTTCCATAATAAACTATGCATTGTGCACATTAGTACATTCCATTTCCACTATGCATTGTGTAGCATCCTATGGTGCACTTGCACCTACAACCGTACACCTTGGTATAATGCAACTCAACAATGAACCATGCATTGGGCACATTAGTACATTTTATTTCCACTATGCATTGTGTAACCTCTTAAGGTGCACTTCCAGCATGCACTATACACCATCTAGCTTGAAATGGTGAGTTCCATTTTGCACCGTGCTCCTTAGTATGGTACAATTTGACTGTGCACGTTGCACAATTCACCTTGGTGTGGTTCAATTCCACTATACACCTTGCACAATTCACCTAGTTACGATGCACTTACACCATTTAATATGGACCGTGCACGTTGGTATAATGCACTCCCACTTTGTAGTGTACACCTTGGTATGGTGCACTTCCACCATCCACCTTGCACTTTGCACCTTATTACGGTGGACTTCCACTATCCACAATGCGTGTTAGTATGATGCGAGTTGCATTATTCATCATGTACTTTGCACTACGGTATGGTGCACTTCGATCATGCACTATGCACCGTGCATCTTGGTACAATTCATTTCCATAATAAACCATGTATTGTGCACATTTGTATAGTACATTTCCTCTATGCATTGTGTAGCTTCCTATGGTGCACTTCCACCTTCCACCGTACACCTTGGTACAATGCAACTCAACAATGAACCATGCATTGGGCACATTAGTACATTTGATTTCCACTATGGATTATGTAGCTTCTTGGGGTGCATTTCCAGCATGCTCTATACACCATCCAGCTTGAAATGGTGATTTTCATTTTGCACCGTGCTCCTTCGTACGGTGCAATTTGACTGTGCACGTTGGATAATTCATCTTGGTGTTGTGCAATGCCACTATGCACCTTGCACAATTCACCTAGATACGATGCACTTCCACCATTTAATATGGACCGTGCACTTTGGTATAATACACTTCCACTTTGTAGTGTACACCTTGGTATGGTGCACTTCCACCATCCACCTTGCACTTTGGACCTTATTACGGTGGACTTCCACTATCCACAATGTGTGTTAGTATGATGCAGTTGCATTATTCATCACGTACTTTGCACTATGGTATGGTGCACTTCGATCATGCACTATGCACCGTGCATCTTGGTACAATTCATTTCCATACTAAACCATGCATTGTGCACATTAGTACATTTCATTTCCTCTATGCATTGTGTAGCTTCCTATAGTGCACTTCCACCTTGCACCGCACACCTTGGTACTATGCAACTCAACAATGAACCATGCATTGGGCACATTAGTACATTTGAGTTCCACTATGCATTATATAGCTTCTTGGGGTGCACTTCCAGCATGCACTAAACATCATTCAGCTTGAAATGGTTATTTTCAATTCCACTACGCAGCTTGGACAGTTAACCTTGTTACGATGCACTTCCACCACAAAATATGGACCGTGCACGTTGGTATAATGCACTTCCACTTTGTAGTGTACACCTTGGTATGGTGCACCATCCACCATCCACTTTGCAGCTTATTACGATAGACTTTCAGTATAATGCAGTTGCACTATTCATCATGTAATTTACACTATGGTATGGTGCACTTCGATCATGCATTATGCACCGTGCATCTTTGTACAATGCACTTCCCCAATAAACCATGCATTGTGTACATTAGTACATTACATTTTCACTAAGCATTGTGTAGCTCCCTATGGTGCACATCCACCATGAACCGTACACCTTGGTACAATGCACTCCAACAACGAACCATACATTGTGCACATTAGTAAATTCGATTTCCACTATGCATGGTGTAGCTTCTAACGGTGCACTTCCAGCATGCACTATGCACGATGCACCGTACACCGTGGTATGGTGCAATTTGATTGTGCACGTTGGACAATTCACCTTGGTGTTGGTGCAATTCCACTATGCACCTTGCATAATTCACCTATTTAGGATGGACTTCCACCATTTAATATGGATCGTGCACCTTGGTATAAAGCACTTCCACTTTGTAGTGTACACCTTGTTATGGTGCATTTCCACCATCCACCCTGCACTTTGCACCTTATTACGATGGACTTCCACTATCCACAATGTATGTTAGTATGATGAAGTTGCATTATTCATCATGTACTTTGGATTATGGTATGGAGCACTTCAATCATGCACTATGCACCGTGCATCTTGGTACAATGCATTTCCATAATAAACCATGTATTGTGCACATTAGTACATTACATTTCCTCTATGCATTGTGTAGCTTCCTATGGTGTACTTCCACCTTGCACCGTACACCTTGGTACAATGCAACTCAACAATGAACCATGCATTGGGCACATTAGTACATTTGATTTCCACTATGGATTATGTAGCTTCTTGGGGTGCACTTCCAGCATGCTCTATACACCATCCAGCTTGAAATGGTGATTTTCATTTTGCACCATGCTCCTTCGTATGGTGCAATTTGACTGTGCACGTTGGATAATTCATCTTGGTGTGGTGCAATTCCACTATGCACCTTGCACAATTCACCTAGTTACAATGCACTTCCACCATTTAATATGGACCGTGCATCTTGGTAGAATGCACTTCCATAATAAACTATGCATTGTGCACATTAGTACATTACATTTCCACTATGCATTGTGTAGCTTCCTATGGTGAACTTCCACCATGCACCGTACAGCTTGGTACAATGCACTTCAACAACGAACCATACATTGTGCACATTAGTACATTCGATTTCCACTATGCATGGTGTAGCTTCTAATGGTGCACTTCCAACATGCACTATGCACCATGCAGCTTGAAATGGTGAGTTTTACTTTGTACAGTGCACCTTTCTATAGTCAAATTTGACTGTGCACGTTACACATTTCAGCTTGGTGTAGTGCAATTCCACTATGCACCTTGCACAGTTCACCTTGTTACGATGCACTTCCACCATTTAATATGGACCGTGCACATTGGTATAATGCACTTCCAGTTTGTAGTGTACACCTTGGTATGATGCACTTCCACCATCCACCCTGCACTTTGCACCTTATTACGGTGGACTTCCACTATCCACAATGTGTGTTAGTATGATGCAGTTGTATTATTCATCATGTACCAAAGCACTATGGTATGGTGCACTTCGATCATGCACTATGCACCGTGCATCTGGGTACAATGCACTTCCCCAATAAACCATGCATTGTGCACATTAGTACATTACATTTTCACTAAACATTTTGTAGCTTCCTATGGTGCACATCCACCATGAACTGTACACCTTGGTAAAATGCACTCCAACAACGAATCATGCATTGTGCACATTAGTACATTCGATTTCCACTATGCATGGTGTAGAGGGTGCACGTCCAGCATGCACTATGCACCATGCAGCTTGAAATGGTGATTTTCGTTTTGCACAGTGCACCTTGGTATGGTGCAATTTGACTGTGCACGTTGCACAACTCACCTTGGTATGGTGCAATTTGACTGTGCACGTTGCACAACTCACCTTGGTGTGGTGCAATTCACTGTGCACCTTGCACAGTTACCCTTGTGACGATGCACTTCCACCATGAAATATGGACCGTACACCTTGGTATGGTGCACTTCCACCATCCACCTTGCACTTTAAACCTTTTTACGGTGGATTTGCACTATCCACAATGTGTGTTAGTATAATGTAGTTGCACTATTCATCATGTACTTTGCACTATGGTATGGTGCACTTCCATCATGCACTATGCACCGTGCATCTTGGTAGAATACACTTCCATAATAAACTATGCATTGTGCACATTAGTACATTACATTTCCACTATGCATTGTGTAGCTTCCTATGGTGCACTTCCACCATGCACCATACAGCTTGGTACAATGCACTTCAACAACGAACCATACATTGTGCATATTAGTACATTCGATTTCCACTATGCATGGTGTAGCTTGTAATGGTGCACTTCCAGCATACACTATGCACCATGCAGCTTGAAATGGTGAGTTTCATTTTGCACCGTACACCGTGGTATAGTGTAATTTGACTGTGCACGTTGGACAATTCACCTTGGTGTGGTGTAATTCCACTATGCACCTTGCATAATTCACCTAGTTAGGATGCACTTCCACCATTTAATCTGGACCGTGCAGCTTGGTATAATGAACTTCCACCACCCACCTTGCACTTTGCACCTTAGTACGGTGGACTTCCACTATCCATAATGTGTGTTAGTATACTGTAGTTGCACTATTCATCATGTACTTTTCACTATGGTATGGTGCACTTCGATCATGCACTATGCACCGCGCATCTTGGTACAGTGTACTTCCATAATAAAGCATGCATTGTGCACATTAGTAGATTACATTTCCACCATGCATTGTGTAGCATCCTATGGTGCACTTCCACCTTGCACTGTACACCTTGGAACAATGCAACTCCACAATGAGCCATGCATTGGGCACATTAGTACATTTGATTTCCACTATGCATTGTGTAGCTTCTTGGGGTGCACTTCCAGCATGCACTATACACCATCCAGCTTCAAATGGTTAGTTTTACTTTGGACAGTGCACCTTCGTATGGTGCAATTTGACTGTGCACGATGTACAATTCACCTTGGTGTGGTGCAATTCCACTATGCACCTTGCACAATTCACCTAGTTACGATACACTTCCACCATTTAATTTCGACCGTGCACCTTGGTATAATGCACTTCCACTTTGTAGTGTACACCTTGTTATGGTGCATTTCCGCCATCCACCGTGCACTTTGCACGTTATTACGGTGGACTTCCACTTTCCACAATGCATGTTAGTATGATGCAGTTGCATTATTCATCACGTACTTTGCACTATGGTATGGTGCACTTCCATCATGCACTATGCACTGTGCATCTTGGTACAATGCATTTCCATAATAAACCATGCATTGTGCTAATTAGTACATTACATTTCCACTATGCATTGTGTAGCTTCCTATGATGCACTTCCACCTTGCACCGTACACCTTGGTAAAGTGCAACTCAACAATGAACCATGCATTGGGCACATTAGTACATTTGATTTCCACTATGCATTGTGTAGCTTCTTGGGGTGCACTTCCAGCATGCACTATACACAATGCAGCTTCAAATGGTGAGTTTTACTTTGGACAGTGCACCTTCGTATGGTGCAGTTTGACTGTGCACGTTGCACAATTCAGTTTGGTGTGGTTCCATTCCACTATGCACCTTGCACAATTCACCTTGTTACAATGCACTTCCACCATTTAATATGGACCGTGCACCTTGGTATAATGTACTTCCATTTTGTACTGTACACCTTGGTATGGTGCATTTCCACCATCCTCCTTGCACTTTGAACCTTAGTACAGTGGAGTTCCACTATGCACAATGCGTGTTAGTATGATGCAGTTGCACTATTCATCATGTAATTTGCACTATGGTATGGTGCACTTCGATCATGCACTATGCACCGTGCATCTTGGTACAATGTACTTCCATAACAAACCATGCACTGTGCACATTATTACATTACATTTCCACTATACATTGTGTAGCTTCCTATGGTGCACTTCCACCATGCACCGTATACCTTGGTAGAATGCATTTCCACAATAAACCATGCATTGTTGACATTAGTACATTTTATTTCCACTATGCATTGTGTAGCTTCTTGGGGTGCACTTCCAGCATGCACTATACACAATGCAGCTTCAAATGGTGACTTTTACTTTGGACAGTGCACCTTCGTATGGTGCAGTTTGACTGTGCACGTTGCACAATTCAGTTTGGTGTGGTGCAATTCCACTATGCACCTTGCACAATTCACCTTGTTACAATGCATTCCACCATTTAATATGGACCGTCCACCTTGGTATAATGCACTTCCACTTTGTAGTGTACACCTTGGTATGGGGCACTTCCACCATCCACCTTGCACTTTGAACCTTAGTACGGTGGAGTTCCACTATACAACAATGCGTGTTAGTATGATACAGTTGCACTATTCATCATGTACTTTGCACTATGGGATGGTGCACTTCCATCATGCACTATGCACCGTGCATCTTGGTACGATGCATTTCCATAATAAACCAGGCATTGTGCACATTAGTACATTACATTTCCACTATGCATCGTATGGTGCACTTCCACCTTGCACCGTACACCTTGGTACAATGCAACTCAACAATGAACCATGCATTGGGCACATTAGTACATTTTATTTCGACTATGCATTATGTACCTTCTTAAGGTGCACATCCAGCATACACTATACACCATCCAGCTTGAAATGGTGATTTTCATTTTGCACCGTGCTCCTTGGTATGGTGCAATTTGACTGTGCACGTTGGACAATTCACCTTGGTTTGGTGCAATTCCACTATCAACCTTGCATAATTCACCTAGTTACGATGCACTTCCCCCATTTAATATGGACCGTGCACCTTGGTATAATGTACTTCCACTTTGTACTGTACACCTTGGTATGGTGCATTTCCACCATCCACCTTTCACTTTGTACATTATTACAATGGACTTCCACTTTCCACAATGCGTGTTAGTATGATGCAGTTGCACTATTCATCATGTAATTTGCACTATGGTATGGTGCACTTCGATCATGCACTATGCACCGTGCATCTTGGTACAATGCATTTCCACAATAAACCATGCATTGGGCACATTAGTACATTTCATATCCACTATGCATTGTGTAGCTTGGAATGGTGCATTTCCACCTTGCACCGTACACCTTGGTACAATGCAACTCAACAATGAACAATGCATTGGGCACATTAGTACATTTTATTTCCACTATGCATTATGTAGCTTCTTGGGGTGCACTTCCAGCATTTAATATGGACCGTGCACCTTGGTATAATGCACTTCCACCATTTCATATGGACCATGCATCTTGGTATAATGTACTTCCACTTTGTAGTGTACACCTTGGTATGGTGCACTTCCACCATCCACCTTGCAGTTTGTACCTTATTACGGTGGACTTCCACTATCCACAATGCGTGTTAGTATGATGCAGTTTTACTATTCATCATGTAATTTGCACTATGGTATGGTGCACTTCGATCATGCACTATGCACCGTGCATCTTGGTATAATGCATTTCCATATTAAACCATGCATTGTGCACATTAGTACATTTCATTTCCACTATGCATTGTGTAGCTTCCAATGCTGCATTTCTACTTTGCACCGTACACCTTGGTTCAATGCAACTCAACAATGAACCATGCATTGGGCACATTAGTACATTTTATTTCCACTATGCTTAGGGTGCACGTCCAGCATGCACTATACACCATCCAGCTTGAAATGGTGATTTTGATTTTGCACCGTGCTCCTTGGTATGGTGGAATTTGACTATGCACGTTGGACAATGCACCTTGGTGTGGTGCAATTCCACTATCAACCGTGCACAATTCACCTAGTTACGATGCACTTCCACCATTTAATATGGACTGTGAACCTTGGTATAATGTACTTCCACTTTGTACTGTACACCTTGGTATGGTGCATTTCCACCATCCACCTTGCACTTTGTACCTTATTACGGTGGACTTCCACTATCCACAATGCGTGTTAGTATGATGCAGTTGCACTATTCATCATGTAATTTGCACTATGGTATGGTGCACTTCGATCATGCACTATGCACCGTGCATCTTGGTACAATGCATTTCCATAATACACCATGCATTGTGCACATTAGTACATTTCATTTCCACTATGCATTTTCTAGCTTCCAATGGTGCATTTCCACCTTGCACCGTACACCTTGGTACAATGCAACTCAACAATGAACAATGCATTGGGCACATTAGTACATTTTATTTCCATTATGCTTAGGGTGCACGTCCAGCATGCACTATACACCATCCAGCTTGAAATGGTGATTTTCATTTTGCACCGTGCTCCTTGGTATGGTGGAATTTGACTGTGCACGTTGGACAATTCACCTTGGTGTGGTGCAATTCCACTATCAACCTTGCACAATTCACCTAGTTACGATGCACTTCCACCATTTAATATGGACCGTGCACCTTAGTATAATGTACTTCCACTTTGTACTGTACACCTTGGTATGGTGCATTTCCACCATCCACCTTGCACTTTGTACCTTATTACGGTGGACTTCCACTATCCACAATGCGTGTTAGTATGATGCAGTTTCACTATTCATCATGTAATTTGCACTATGGTATGGTGCACTTCGATCATGCACTATGCACCGTGCATCTTGGTACAATGCATTTCCATAATAAACCATGCATTGTGCACATTAGTACATTACATTTCCACTATGCATTGTGTAGCTTCCAATGGTGAATTTCCACCTTGCACCGTACACCTTGGTACAATGCAACTGAACAATGAACAATGCATTGGGCACATTAGTACATTTTATTTCCACTATGCATTATGTAGCTTCTTGGGGTGCACTTCCACCATTTAATATGGACCGTGCACCTTGGTATAATGCACTTCCACCATTTCATATGGACCATGCACCTTGGTATAATGTACTTCAACTTTGTAGTGTACACCTTGGTATGGTGCACTTCCACCATCCACCTTGCACTTTGTACCTTATTACGGTGGACTTCCACTATCCACAATGCGTGTTAGTATGATGCAGTTGCACTATTCATCATGTAATTTGCACTATGGTATGGTGCACTTCGATCATGCACTATGCACCGTGCATCTTGGTATAATGCATTTCCATAATAAACCATGCATTGTGCACATTAGTACATTTCATTTCCACTATGCATTGTCTAGCTTCCAATGGTGCATTTCCACCTTGCACCGTACACCTTGGTACAATGCAACTCAACAATGAACCATGCATTGGGCACATTAGTACATTTTATTTCCACTATGCTTAGGGTGCACGTCCAGCATGCACTATACACCATCCAGCTTGAAATGGTGATTTTCATTTTGCACCGTGCTCCTTGGTATGGTGGAATTTGACTGTGCACGTTGGACAATTCACCTTGGTGTGGTGCAATTCCACTATCAACCTTGCACAATTCACCTAGTTACGATGCACTTCCACCATTTAATATGGATCGTGCACCTTAGTATAATGTACTTCCACTTTGTACTGTACACCTTGGTATGGTGCATTTCCACCATCCACCTTGCACTTTGTACCTTATTACGGTGGACTTCCACTATCCACAATGCGTGTTAGTATGATGCAGTTGCACTATTCATCATGTAATTTGCACTATGGTATGGTGCACTTTGATCATGCACTATGCACCGTGCATCTTGGTACAATGCATTTCCATAATAAACCATGCATTGTGCACATTAGTACATTTCATTTCCACTATGCATTGTGTAGCTTCCAATGGTGAATTTCCACCTTGCACCGTACACCTTGGAACAATGCAACTCAACAATGAACAATGCATTGGGCACACTAGTACATTTTATTTCCACTATGCATTATGTAGCTTCTTGGGGTGCACTTCCACCATTTAATATGGACCGTGCACCTTGGTATAATGCACTTCCACCATTTCATATGGACCATGCTCCTTGGTATAAAGTACTTCCACTTTGTAGTGTACACCTTGGTATGGTGTAGTTCCACCTTCCACCTTGCACTTTGTACCTTATTACGGTGGACTTCCACTATCCACAATGGGTGTTAGAATGATGCAGTTGCACTATTCATCATGTAATTTGCACTATGGTATGGTGCACTTCGATCATGCACTATGCACCGTGCATCTTGGTACAATGCATTTCCATAATCAATCATGCATTGTGCACATTAGTACATTTCATTTCCACTATGCATTGTCTAGCTTCCAATGGTGCATTTCCACCTTGCACCGTACACCTTGGTACAATGCAACTCAACAATGAACCATGCATTGGGCACATTAGTACATTTTGTTTCCACTATGCTTAGGGTGCACGTCCAGCATGCACTATACACCATCTAGCTTGAAATGGTGATTTTCATTTTGCACCGTGCTCCTTGGTATGGTGGAATTTGACTGTGCACGTTGGACAATTCACCTTGGTGTGGTGCAATTCCACTATCAACCTTGCACAATTCACCTAGTTACGATGCACTTCCACCATTTAATATGGATCGTGCACCTTAGTATAATGTACTTCCACTTTGTACTGTACACCTTGGTATGGTGCATTTCCACCATCCACCTTGCACTTTGTACCTTATTACGGTGGACTTCCACTATCCACAATGCGTGTTAGTATGATGCAGTTGCACTATTCATCATGTAATTTGCACTATGGTATGGTGCACTTTGATCATGCACTATGCACCGTGCATCTTGGTACAATGCATTTCCATAATAAACCATGCATTGTGCACATTAGTACATTTCATTTCCACTATGCATTGTGTAGCTTCCAATGGTGAATTTCCACCTTGCACCGTACACCTTGGAACAATGCAACTCAACAATGAACAATGCATTGGGCACACTAGTACATTTTATTTCCACTATGCATTATGTAGCTTCTTGGGGTGCACTTCCACCATTTAATATGGACCGTGCACCTTGGTATAATGCACTTCCACCATTTCATATGGACCATGCTCCTTGGTATAAAGTACTTCCACTTTGTAGTGTACACCTTGGTATGGTGCAGTTCCACCTTCCACCTTGCACTTTGTACCTTATTACGGTGGACTTCCACTATCCACAATGGGTGTTAGAATGATGCAGTTGCACTATTCATCATGTAATTTGCACTATGGTATGGTGCACTTCGATCATGCACTATGCACCGTGCATCTTGGTACAATGCATTTCCATAATAAACCATGCATTGGGCACATTAGTACATTTCATTTCCACTATGCATTGTGTAGCTTCCAATGCTGCATTTCCACCTTGCACCGTACACCTTGGTACAATGCAACTCAACAATGAACCATGCATTGGGCACATTAGTACATTTTATTTCCACTATGCTTAGGGTGCACGTCCAGCATGCACTATACACCATCCAGCTTGAAATGGTGATTTTGATTTTGCACCGTGCTCCTTGGTATGGTGGAATTTGATCGTGCACGTTGGACAATGCACCTTGGTGTGGTGCAATTCCACTATCAACCGTGCACAATTCACCTAGTTACGATGCACTTCCACCATTTAATATGGACCGTGCACCTTGGTATAATGTACTTCCACTTTGTACTGTACACCTTGGTATGGTGCATTTCCACCATCCACCTTGCACTTTGTACCTTATTACGGTGGACTTCCACTATCCACAATGCGTGTTAGTATGATGCAGTTGCACTATTCATCATGTAATTTGCACTATGGTATGGTGCACTTCGATCATGCACTATGCACCGTGCATCTTGGTACAATGCATTTCCATAATAAACCATGCATTGGGCACATTAGTACATTTCATTTCCACTATGCATTGTGTAGCTTCCATTGCTGCATTTCAACCTTGCACCGTACACCTTGGTACAATGCAACTCAACAATGAACAATGCATTGGGCACATTAGTACATTTTATTTCCACTATGCATTATGTAGCTTCTTAGGGTGCACTTCCAGCATGCACTGTACACCATCCAACTTGAAATGGTTATTTTCATTTTGCACCGTGCTCCTTGGTATGGTGCAGTTTGACTGTGCACGTTGGACAATTCACCTTGGTGTGGTGCAATTCCACTATGCACCTTTCACAGTTAACGTAGTTACGATGCACTTCCACCATTTAATATGGACCGTGCACCTTGGTATAATGCACTTCCACCATTTAATATGGACCGTGCACCTTGGTATAATGCACTTCCACTTTGTAATGTACACCTTGGTATGGTGCACTTCCACCATCCACCTTGGACTTTGCACCTTATTACGGTGGACTTCCACTATCCACAATGCGTGTTAGTATGATGCAGTTGCACTATTCATCATGTAATTTGCACTATGGTATGGTGCACATCGATCATGCACTATGCACCGTGCATATTGGTATAATTTACTTCCATAGTAAACCATGAACTATGTTCATTAGTACATTTCCTTTCCACTATGCATTGTGTAACTTCCAAAGGTGCATTTCCACGTTGCACCGTACACCTTGGTACAATGCAACTCTACAATGAACCATGCATTGGGCACATTAGTACATTTGATTTCCACTATGCATTATGTAGCATCTTGGGGTGCACTCCCAGCATGCACTATACACCATCCAGATTGAAATCGTTATTTTCATTTTGCACCATGCTCCTTGGTATGGTGCAGTTTGACTGTGCACGTTGGACAATTCACCTTGGTGTGGTGAAATTCCACTATGCACCTTTCACAATTCACCTAGTTACGATACACTTCCGCCATGTAATATGGACCGTGCACCTTGGTATAATGCACTTCCACTTTGTAGTCTACACCTTGGTATGGTGCACTTCACCAATCCACCTTGCACTTTGCAACTTATTACGGTGGACTTCCACTATCCACAATGCGTGTTTGTATGATGCAGTTGCACTATTCATCATGTAATTTGCACTATGGTATGGTGCACTACGATCATGCACTATGCACCGTGAATCTTGGTACAATGTACTTCCATAATAAACCATGCACTATGCACATTATTACATTACATTTCCGCTATGCATTGTGTAGCTTCCTATGGTGCACTTCCAACATGCACCGTATACCTTGGTACAATGTTATTCAACAATGAACAATGCATTGTACACATTAGTACATTTTATTTCCACTATGCATTGTGTAGCTTCATGGGGTGCACTTCCAGCATGCACTATACACTTTCTAGCTTGAAATGGTTATTTTCATTTTGCAACGTGCTCCTTGGTATGGTGCAGTTTGACTGTGGACGTTGGACACTTCACACAAGTGTTGTGCAATTCCACTATGCACCTTGCACAATTCACCCAGTTACGATGCACGTCCGCCATTTAATATGGACCGTGCACCTTGGTATAATGCACTTCCACTTTGTAGTCTACACCTTGGTATAGTGCACTTCCACCATCCGCCTTGCACTTGGCAACTTATTACGGTAGACTTCCACTATCCACAATGCGTGTTGGTATGATGTAGTTGCACTATTCATCATGTAATTTGCACTATGGTATAGTGCACTTCGATCATGCACTATGCATCGTGAATCTTGGTACAATGTACTTCCATAATAAACCATGCACTGTGCACATTATTACATTACATTTCCACTATGCATTGTGTAGCTTCCTATGGTGCACTTCCACCATGCACCGTATACCTTGGTACAATGTAATTCAACAATGAACTATGCATTGTGCATATTAGTACATTTTATTTCCACTATGCATTGTGTAGCTTCATAGGGTGCACTTCCAGCATGCACTATACACCTTCCAGCTTGAAATGGTGAATTTCATTTTGCATCGTGCTCCTTGGTATGGTGCAATTTGACTGTGCACGTTGGACTATTCACCTTGGTGTGGTGCAATTCCACTATGCACCTTGCACAATTCACCTAGTTACCATGCACTTCCACCGTTGAATATGGACCGTGCACCTTGGTATAATGCACTTCCACTTTGTAGTCTACACCTTGGTATGGTGCACTTCCACCATCCACCTTGCACTTTGCACCTTATTACGGTGGACTTCCACTATCCACAATGCGTGTTAGTATGATGCAGTTCCATCATTCATCATGTACTTTGCACTATGGTATGGTGCACTTCCATCATGCACTATGCACCGTGCATCTTGGTACAATGCATTTCCATAATAAACCTTGTATTGTGCACATTAGTACATTACATTTTGTTTATGCATTGTGTAGCTTCCTATGGTGCACTTCCACCTTGCACCGTACACCTTGGTACAATGCAACTAAACAATGACCAATGCAGTGGGCATATTAGTACATTTGATTTCCACTATGCATGATGTAGCTTCTTGGGGTGCAGTTCCAGCATGCACTATACACCATCCAGCTTGAAATGGTGATTTTCATTTTGAACCGTGCTCCTTGGTATGGTGCAATTTGACTGTGCACGTTGGACAATTCACATTGGTGTGGTGCAATTCCACTATGTACCTTGCACAATTCACCTAGTTATGATGCACTTCCACCATTTAATATGGACCGTGCACCTTGGTATAATGCACTTCACCAATTTAATATGGACCGTGCAACTTGCTATAATGCACTTCCACTTTGTAGTGTACACCTTGGTATGGTGCACTTCCATCATGCACTATGCACCGTGCATCTTAGTACAATGCATTTCCATAATAAACCTTGTATTATGCAAATTAGTACATTACATTTTGTTTATGCATTGTGTAGCTTCCTATGGTGCACTTCCACATTGCACCTTATTACGGTGGACTTCCACTATCCACAATGTGTGTTAGTATGATGCACTTGCATCATTCATCTTGTACTTTGCACTATGGTATGGTGCATTTCCATCATGCACTATGCACCGTGCATCTTGGTACAATGCATTTCCATAATAAACCTTGTATTATTATGGTGCATTTCCACCCATCCACCTTGCACTTTGCACCTTATTACGGTGGACTTCCACTATCCACAATGCATTACACCTTGGTGTGGTGCAATTCCACTATGCACCTAGTTACAATGCACTTCCACCATTTAATATGGACCGTGCACCTTGGTATAATGCACTTCAACTTTGTAGTGTACACCTTAGTATGGTGCACTTCCACCATCCACCTTGCACCTTATTACGATGGACTTTCACTATCCACAATGTGTGTGGGTATGTTGCAGTTGCACTATTCATCATGTACTTTGCACTATGGTATGGTGCACTTTAATCATGCACTATGCACCGTGCATCTTGGTACAATGCACTTCCACAATAAACCATGCACTGCACATTAGTACATTACATTTCCACTATGCATTGTGTAGCTTCCGATGGTGCACTTCCACCATGCACCGTATACCTTGGTATAATGTAATTCCACAATAAACTATGCATTGTGCAGATTAGTACATTTTATTTCCACTATGGACTGTGTAGCTTCTTGGGGTGCACTTCCAGCATGCACTATACAAAATGCAGCTTCAAATAGTGAGTTTTAATTTGGACGGTGCACCTTCGTATGGTGCAATTTGACTGTGCACGTTGGACAATTCACCTTGGTGTGGTGCAATTCAACTATGCACCTTGAACAATTAACCTAGTTACAATGCACTTCCACCATTTAATATGGACCGTGCACCTTGGTATAATGCACTTCCACCATTTAATATGGACCGTGCACCTTGGTATAATGAACTTCCAGTTTGTAGTGTACACCTTGGTATGGTGCACTTCTACTATCCACCTTGTACTTTGCACCTTATTACGATGGACTTCCACTATCCACAATGCATGTTAGTATGATGCAGTTGCACTATTCATCATGTACTTTGCACTATGGTATGGTGCACTTCAATCATTCACTATGCACCGTGCATCTTGGTACATTGCACTTCGACAATAAACCATGCATTGTGCACATTAAGTACATTACATTTCCACAATGCATTGTGTAGCTTTCTAGGATGCTCTTCCACCGTGCACCGTACAGCTTGGTACAATGCAATTCAACAATGAACCATGAGTTGTGCACATTAGTACATTTTATTTCCACTATGCATTGTGTAGCTTCTTGGGGGTGCACTTCCAGCATGCACTATACACAATGCAGCTTCAAATGGTGAGTTTTAATTTGGAAGGTGCACCTTCATATGGTGAAATTTGACTGTGCACGTTGGACAATTCACCTTGGTGTGGTGCCATTCAACTATGCACCTTGCCCAATTCACCTAGTTACAATGCTCTTCAACATTTGATTTCCACTATGCATTATCTAGCTTCTTGGGGTGCAGTTCCAGCATGCACTAAACACCATCCAGCTTGAAATGGTGATTTTCATTTTGCACCGTGCTCATTGGTATGGTGCAATTCCACTATGCACCTTGCACAATTCACCTAGTTACGATGCACTTCCACCATTTAATATGGACCGTTCACCTTGGTATAATGCACCTCCAATTAGTAGTGTACACCTTGGTATGGTGCACTTCCACCCATCCACCTTGCACTTTGCATCTTATTACGGTTGACTTCCACTATCCACAATGTGTGTTAGTATGATGCAGTTCCATCATTCATCATGTACTTTGTACTATGGTATGGTGCACTTCCATCATGCACTATGCACCGTGCATCTTGGTACAATGCATTTCCATAATAAACCTTGTATTGTGCACATTAGTACATTACATTTTGTTTATGCATTGTGTAGCTTCTTGGGGTCACTTCCAGCATGCACTATACACCATCCAGCTTGAAATGGTGATTTTCATTTTGCACCGTGCTCCTCGGTATGGTGCAATTTGACTGTGCACGTTGGACAATTCACATTGGTGTGGCGCAATTCCACTATGCACCTTGCACAATTCACCTTGTTACGATTCACTTCCACCACGAGATATGGACAGTGCACCTTCGTATAATGCACTTTTACTTTGTAGTGTACGGCTTGGTATGGTGCACTTCCACCATCCACCAAGCACTTTGCACCTTATTACGGTGAACTTCCACTGTCCACGATGCGTGTTACTATGATGCAGTTGCACTATTCATCATGTACTTTGCACTATGGTATGGTGCAATCCGATTATGCACTATGCACTGTGCATCTTGGAACAATGCACTTACATAATAAACCATGCATTGTGCACATTAGTACATTACATTTCCACTATGCATTGTGAAGCTTCCTACGGTGCAATTATACCTTGAACAGTACACCTTGGTACAATACACTTCAACAACAAATTATCCATTTTGCACATTAGTACATTACATGTCCACTATACATTGTGTAGCTTGTTAGGGTGTTCTTCTAGCATGCACTATGCACCATACAGCTTGAAATGGTGAGTTTCATTTTACATAGTGCACTTTGTTATGGTGCAATTTGACTATGCACGTTGCACAATTCACCTTGGTGTGGTGCAGTTCCAGTATACACGTTGCACAATTCACCTTGTTACGATCCAATTCCACCACGAAATATGGACCGTGAACCTTGGATAATGCACTTTTACTTTGTAGTATACAGCTTGGTATGGTGCACTTCCACCATCCACCTTGCACTTTGCACCTTATTACGGTGGACTTCCACTGTCCACAATGCGTGTTAGTATGATGGAGTTGCATTATTCATCATGTACTTTTGTACTATGGTATGGTGCACTCCGATCATGCACTATGCACCGTGCATCTTGGAACAATGCACTTCCACCATAAACCATGCATTGTGCACATTAGCACATTACATTTCCACTATGCATTGTGTAGCTTCCTATGGTGCACTTCCACCATGAACCGAATACCTTGGTACAATGCACTACAACAACGAATCATCCATTGTGCACATTATTACATTATATTTCCACTATGCATTGTTTAGCTTCTCAGTGATAACTTCCAGCATGCACTATGCACCATGCAGCTTGAAATGGTGAGTTTTACTTTCACCAGTGCACCTTCGTTTGGTGCATTTTGACTGTGCACGTTGCACATTTCACCTTGGTGTGGTGCAATTCCACTATGCACCTTGCACAATTCACCTTGTTACGATGCACTTCCACCACGAGATATGGACAGTGCACCTTCGTATAATGCACTTTGACTTTGTAGTGTACGGCTTGGTATGGTGCACTTCCACCATCCACCAAGCACTTTGCACCTTATTACGGTGAACTTCCAATTGTCCACGATGCGTGTTACTATGATGCGGTTGCACTATTCATCATGTACTTTGCACTATGGTATGGTGCAATCCGATTATGCACTATGCACCTGTGCATCTTGGAACAATGCACTTACATAATAAACCATGCATTGTGCACATTAGTACATTACATTTCCACTATGCATTGTGTAGCTTCCTATGGTGCACTTCCACCATGAACCGAATACCTTGGTACAATGCACTACAACAACGAATCATCCATTGTGCACATTATTACATTATATTTCCACTATGCATTGTTTAGCTTCTCAGTGATAACTTCCAGCATGCACTATGCACCATGCAGCTTGAAATGGTGAGTTTTACTTTCACCAGTGCACCTTCATTTGGTGCATTTTGACTGTGCACGTTGCACATTTCACCTTGGTGTGGTGCAATTCCACTATGCACCTTGCACAATTCACCTTGTTACGATGCACTTCCACCACGAGATATGGACAGTGCACCTTCGTATAATGCACTTTGACTTTGTAGTGTACGGCTTGGTATGGTGCACTTCCACCATCCACCAAGCACTTTGCACCTTATTACGGTGAACTTCCACTGTCCACGATGCGTGTTACTATGATGCAGTTGCACTATTCATCATGTACTTTGCACTATGGTATGGTGCAATCCGATTATGCACTATGCCTTGTGCATCTTGGAACAATGCACTTACATAATAAACCATGCATTGTGCACATTAGTACATTACATTTCCACTATGCATTGTGAAGCTTCCTACGGTGCAATTATACCTTGAATAGTACACCTTGGTACAATACACTTCAACAACAAATTATCCATTTTGCACATTAGTACATTACATGTCCACTATACATTGTGTAGCTTGTTAGGGTGTTCTTCTAGCATGCACTATGCACCATACAGCTTGAAATAATGAGTTTCGTTTTGCATAGTGCACTTTGTTATGGTGCAATTTGACTGTGCACGTTGCACAATTCACCTTGGTGTGGTGCAATTCCAGTATACACGTTGCACAATTCACCTTATTACGATCAAATTCCACCACGAAATATGGACGGTGCACCTTGGATAATGCACTTTTACTTTGTAGTGTACAACTTGGTATGGTGCACTGCCACCATCCACCTTGCACTTTGCACCTTATTACGGTGGACTTCCACTGTCCACAATGCGTGTTAGTATGATGGAGTTGCATTATTCATCATGTACTTTTGTACTATGGTATTGTGCACTACGATCATGCACTATGCACCGTGCATCTTGGAACAATGCACTTCCACCATAAACCATGCATTGTGCACATTAGTACATTACATTTCCACTATGCATTGTGTAGCTTCCTATGGTTCTCTTCCACCATGAACCGAACACCTTGGTACAATAATGCACTACAACAACAAATCATCCATTGTGCACATTATTACATTACATTTCCTCTATGCATTGTTTAGCTTCTTAGTGATAACTTCCAACATGCACTATGCACCATGCAGCTTGAAATGGTGAGTTTTAATTTCCACAGTGCACCTTTGTTTGGTGCATTTTGACTGTGCACGTTGCACAACTCACCTTGGTGTGGTGCAATTCCACTATGCACCTTGCACAATTCACCTTGTTACGATGCACTTCCACCACGAAATATAGACCGTGCACCTTCGTATAATGCATTTTTACTTTGTAGTGTACGGCTTGGTATGGTGCACTTCCACCATCCACCTTGCACTTTGCACCTTATTGCGGTGAACTTCCACTATCCGCGATGCGTGTTACTATGATGCAGTTGCACTATTCATCGTGTACTTTGCACTATGGTATGGTGGACTCTGATCATGCACTATGCACCGTGCATCTTGGAACAATGCACTTCCACCATAAACCATGGATTGTGCACATTAGTACATTACATTTCCACTATGCATTGTGTAGCTTCCTACGGTGCACTTATACCATGAACAGTTCACCTTGGTACAATACACTTCAACAACGAATCATCGATTTTGCACATTAGTACATTACATGTCCACTATATATTGTGTAGCTTGTTAGGGTGCTCTTCCAGCATGCACTATGCACCATGCAGCTTGAAATGGTGAGTTTCATTTTGCATAGTGCACTTTGTTATGGTGCAATTTGACTGTGCACGTTGCACAATTCACCTTGGTGTGGTGCAATTCCACTATGCACCTTGCACAATTCACCTTGTTACGATGCACTTCCACCACGAAATATGGAACGTGCACCTTCGTATAATGCATTTTTACTTTGTAGTGTACGGCTTGGTATGGTGCACTTCCACCATCCACCTTGCACTTTGCACCTTATTACGGTGAACTTCCACTATCCGCGATGCGTGTTACTATGATGCAGTTGCACTATTCATCGTGTACTTTGCACTATGGTATGGTGGACTCTGATCATGAACTATGCACCGTGCATCTTGGAACAATGCACTTCCACCATAAACCATGGATTGTGCACATTAGTACATTACATTTCCACTATGCATTGTGTAGCTTCCTACGGTGCACTTATACCATGAACAGTTCACCTTGGTACAATACACTTCAACAACGAATCATCGATTTTGCACATTAGTACATTACATGTCCACTATACATTGTGTAGCTTGTTAGGGTGCTCTTCCAGAATGCACTATGCACCATGCAGCTTGAAATGGTGAGTTTCATTTTGCATAGTGCACTTTGTTATGGTGCAATTTGACTGTGCACGTTGCACAATTCACCTTGGTGTGGTGCAATTCCACTATGCACCTTGCACAATTTACCTTGTTACGATGCACTTCCACCACGAAATATGGACCGTGCACCTTCGTATAATGCATTTTTACTTTGTAGTGTACGGCTTGGTATGGTGCACTTCCACCATCCACCTTGCACTTTGCACCTCATTACGGTGAACTTCCACTATCCGCGATGCGTGTTACTATGATGCAGTTGCACTATTCATCGTGTACTTTGCACTATGGTATGGTGGACTCCGATCATGCACTATGCACTGTGCATCTTGGAACAATGCACTTACATAATAAACCATGCATTGTGCACATTAGTACATTACATTTCCACTATGCATTGTGTAGCTTCCTACGGTGCACTTATACCATGAACAGTTCACCGTGGTACAATACACTTCAACAACAAATTATCCATTTTGCACATTAGTACACTACATGTCCACTATAGATTGTGTAGCTTGTTAGGGTGTTCTTCTAGCATGCACTATGCACCATACAGCTTGAAATGGTGAGTTTCATTTTGCATAGTGCACTTTGTTATGGTGCAATTTGACTGTGCACGTTGCACAATTCACCTTGGTGTGGCGTAGTTCTAGTATACACGTTGCACAATTCACCTTGTTACGATCCAATTCCACCACGAAATATGGACCGTGAACCTTGCATAATGCACTTTTACTTTGTAGTATACAGCTTGGTATGGTGCACTTCCACCATCCACCTTGCACTTTGCACCTTATTACGGTGGACTTCCACTGTCCACAATGCGTGTTAGTATGATGGAGTTGCATTATTCATCATGTACTTTTGTACTATGGTATGGTGGACTCTGATCATGCACTATGCACCATGCATCTTGGAACAATGCACTTCCACCATAAACCATGCATTGTGCACATTAGTACATTACATTTCCACTATGCATTGTGTAGCTTCCTATGGTGCACTTCCACCATGAACCGAACACCTTGGTACAATCCACTACAACAACGAATCATCCATTGTGCACATTATTACATTATATTTCAACTATGCATTGTTTAGCTTCTTAGTGATAACTTCCAGCATGCACTATGCACCATGCAGCTTGAAATGGTGCAGTGCACCTTCGTTTGGTGCATTTTGACTGTGCATGTTGCACAATTTACCTTGGTGTGGTGCAATTCCACTATGCACCTTCCACAATTCACCTTGTTACGATGCACTTCCACCATGAAATATGGACCGTGCACCTTCGTATATTGCACTTTTACTTTGTAGTGTACGGCTTGGTATGGTGCACTTCCTCCATCCACCTTGCACTTTGCACCTTATTACGGTGGACTTCCACTATCCACAATGCATGTTAGTATGATGGAGTTACATTATTCATCATGTACTTTTTTACTATGGTATGGTGCACTCCGATCATGCACTATGCACCGTGCATCTTGGAACAATGCACTTCCACCATAAACCATGCATTGTGCACATTAGTACATTACATTTCCACTATGCATTGTGTAGCTTCCTATGGTGCACTTCCACCATGAACCGAACACCTTGGTACAATGCACTACAACAACGAATCATCCATTGTGCACATTATTACATTATATTTCAACTATGCATTGTTTAGCTTCTTAGTGATAACTTCCAGCATGCACTATGCACCATGCAGCTTGAAATGGTGAGTTTTACTTTCTACAGTGCACCTTCGTTTGGTGCATTTTGACTGTGCATGTTGCACAATTTACCTTGGTGTGGTGCAATTCCACTATGCACCTTCCACAATTCACCTTGTTACGATGCACTTCCACCATGAAATATGGACCGTGCACCTTCGTATATTGCACTTTTACTTTGTAGTGTACGGCTTGGTATGGTGCACTTCCTCCATCCACCTTGCACTTTGCACCTTATTACGGTGGACTTCCACTATCCACAATGCATGTTAGTATGATGGAGTTACATTATTCATCATGTACTTTTTTACTATGGTATGGTGCACTCCGATCATGCACTATGCACCGTGCATCTTGGAACAATGCACTTCCACCATAAACCATGCATTGTGCACATTAGCACATTACATTTCCACTATGCATTGTGTTGCTTCCTATGGTGCACTTCCACCATGAACCGAATACCTTGGTACAATACACTACAACAACAAATCATCCATTGTGCACATTATTACATTATATTTCCACTATGCATTGTTTAGCTTCTTAGTGATAACTTCCAGCATGCACTATGCACCATGCAGCTTGAAATGGTGAGTTTTACTTTCACCATTGCACCTTCGTTTGGTGCATTTTGACTGTGCACGTTGCACAATTCACCTTGGTGTGGTGCAATTCCACTATGCACCTTGCACAATTCACCTTGTTACGATGCACTTCCACCACGAGATATGGACAGTGCACCTTTGTATAATGCACTTTTACTTTGTAGTGTACGGCTTGGTATGGTGCACTTCCACCATCCACCAAGCACTTTGTACCTTATTACGGTGAACTTCCACTATCCGCGATGCGTGTTACTATGATGCAGTTGCACTATTCATCATGTACTTTGCACTATGGTATGGTGCAATCCGATCATGCACTATGCACTTGCATCTTGGAACAATGCACTTACATAATAAACCATGCATTACGCACATTAGTACATTACATTTTCACTATGCATTGTGTAGCTTCCTACGATGCACTTATACCAGGAACAGTACAGCTTGGTACAATACACTTCAACAACAAATTATCCATTTTGCACATTAGTACATTACATGTCCACTATACATTGTGCAGCTTGTTAGGGTGTTCTTCTAGCATGCACTATGCACCATACAGCTTGAAATGGTGAGTTTCATTTTGCATAGTGCACTTTGTTATGGTGCAATTTGACTGTGCACGTTGCACAATTCACCTTAGTATGGTGCAATTCAACTATGCAACTTGCACAATTCACCTTGTTACGATGCACTTCCACCATGAAATATGGACCGTGCACCTTCGTATAATGCATTTTTACTTTGTACTGTACGGCTTGGTATGGTGCACTTCCACCATCCACCTTGCACTTTGCACCTTATTACGGTGAACTTCCACTATCCGCGATGCGTGTTACTATGATGCAGTTGCACTATTCATCGTGTACTTTGCACTATGGTATGGTGGACTCCGATCATGCACTATGCACCGTGCATCTTGGAACAATGCACTTCCACCATAAACCATGCATTGTGCACATTACTACATTACATTTCCACTATGCATTGTGTAGCTTCCTATGGTGCACTTCCACCATGAACCGAACACCTTGGTACAATGCACTACAACAACGAATCATCCATTGTGCACATTATTACATTATATTTCAACTATGCATTGTTTAGCTTCTTAGTGATAACTTCCGGCATGCACTATGCACCATGCGGCTTGAAATGGTGAGTTTTACTTTCCACAAGTGCACCTTCGTTTGGTGCATTTTGATTGTGCATGTTGCACAATTTACCTTGGTGTGGTGCAATTCCACTATGCACCTTCCACAATTCACCTTGTTACGATGCACTTCCACCATGAAATATGGACCGTGCACCTTCGTATATTGCACTTTTACTTTGTAGTGTACGGCTTGGTATGGTGCACTTCCTCCATCCACCTTGCACTTTGCACCTTATTACGGTGGACTTCCACTATCCACAATGCATGTTAGTATGATGGAGTTACATTATTCATCATGTACTTTTTTACTATGGTATGGTGCACTCCGATCATGCACTATGCACCGTGCATCTTGGAACAATGCACTTCCACCATAAACCATGCATTGTGCACATTACTACATTACATTTCCACTATGCATTGTGTAGCTTCCTATGGTGCACTTCCACCATGAACCGAACACCTTGGTACAATGCACTACAACAACGAATCATCCATTGTGCACATTATTACATTATATTTCAACTATGCATTGTTTAGCTTCTTAGTGATAACTTCCAGCATGCACTATGCACCATGCAGCTTGAAATGGTGAGTTTTACTTTCCACAGTGCACCTTCGTTTGGTGCATTTTGATTGTGCATGTTGCACAATTTACCTTGGTGTGGTGCAATTCCACTATGCACCTTCCACAATTCACCTTGTTACGATGCACTTCCACCATGAAATATGGACCGTGCACCTTCGTATATTGCACTTTTACTTTGTAGTGTACGGCTTGGTATGGTGCACTTCCTCCATCCACCTTGCACTTTGCACCTTATTACGGTGGACTTCCACTATCCACAATGCATGTTAGTATGATGGAGTTACATTATTCATCATGTACTTTTTTACTATGGTATGGTGCACTCCGATCATGCACTATGCACCGTGCATCTTGGATCAATGCACTTCCACCATAAACCATGCATTGTGCACATTAGTACATTACATTTCCACTATGCATTGTGTAGCTTCCTATGGTGCACTTCCACCATGAACCGAACACCTTGGTACAATGCACTACAACAACGAATCATCCATTGTGCACATTATTACATTATATTTCAACTATGCATTGTTTAGCTTCTTAGTGATAACTTCCAGCATGCACTATGCACCATGCAGCTTGAAATGGTGAGTTTTACTTTCCACAGTGCACCTTCGTTTGGTGCATTTTGACTGTGCATGTTGCACAATTTACCTTGGTGTGGTGCAATTCCACTATGCACCTTCCACAATTCACCTTGTTACGATGCACTTCCACCATGAAATATGGACCGTGCACCTTCGTATATTGCACTTTTACTTTGTAGTGTACGGCTTGGTATGGTGCACTTCCTCCATCCACCTTGCACTTTGCACCTTATTACGGTGGACTTCCACTATCCACAATGCATGTTAATATGATGGAGTTGCATTATTCATCATGTACTTTTGTACTATGGTGTGGTGCACTCCGATCATGCACTATGCACCGTGCATCTTGGATCAATGCACTTCCACCATAAACCATGCATTGTGCACATTAGTACATTACATTTCCACTATGCATTGTGTAGCTTCCTATGGTGCACTTCCACCATGAACCGAACACCTTGGTACAATGCACTACAACAACGAATCATCCATTGTGCACATTATTACATTATATTTCAACTATGCATTGTTTAGCTTCTTAGTGATAACTTCCAAGCATGCACTATGCACCATGCACCTTGAAATGGTGAGTTTTACTTTCCATTGCACCTTCGTTTGGTGCATTTTGAGTGTGCATGTTGCACAATTTACCTTGGTGTGGTGCAATTCCACTATGCACCTTCCACAATTCACCTTGTTACGATGCACTTCCACCATGAAATATGGACCGTGCACCTTCGTATATTGCACTTTTACTTTGTAGTGTACGGCTTGGTATGGTGCACTTCCTCCATCCACCTTGCACTTTGCACCTTATTACGGTGGACTTCCACTATCCACAATGCATGTTAATATGATGGAGTTGCATTATTCATCATGTACTTTTGTACTATGGTGTGGTGCACTCCGATCATGCACTATGCACCGTGCATCTTGGATCAATGCACTTCCACCATAAACCATGCATTGTGCACATTAGTACATTACATTTCCACTATGCATTGTGTAGCTTCCTATGGTGCACTTCCACCATGAACCGAACACCTTGGTACAATGCACTACAACAACGAATCATCCATTGTGCACATTATTACATTATATTTCCACTATGCATTGTTTAGCTTCTAAGTGATAACTTCCAGCATGCACTATGCACCATGCGGCATTTGAAATGGTGAGTTTTACTTCCACGAGTGCACCTTCGTTTGGTGCATTTTGACCGTGCACGTTCCACAATTCACCTTGGTGTGGTGCAATTCCACTATGGACACAATTCACCTTGTTACGATGCACTTCCACCATGAAATATGGACCGTGCACCTTCGTATAATGCACTTTTACTTTGTTGTGTATTGCTTGGTATGATGCACTTCCACCATCCACCTTGCACTTTGCACCTTATTACGGTGGACTTCCACAATCCACAATGCGTGTTAGTATGATGGAGTTGCATTATTCATCATGTACTTTTGTACTATGGTATGGTGCACTCCGATCATGCACTATGCACCGTGCATCTTGGAACAATGCACTTCCACCATAAACCATGCATTGTGCACATTAGTACATTACATTTCCATTATGCATTGTGTAGCTTCCTATGGTGCACTTCCACCATGAACTGAACACCTTGGTAAAATCCACTATAACAACGAATCATCCATTCTGCTCATTATTACATTATATTTCCACTATGCATTGTTTAGCTTCTTAGTGATAACTTCCAGCATGCACTATGCACCATGCAGCTTGAAATGGTGAGTTTTACTTTCCACAGTGCACCTTCGTTTGGTGCATTTTAAATGTGCACGTTGCAAAATTCACCTTGGTGTAGTGCAATTCCACTATGCACCTTGCACAATTCACCTTGTTACGATGCACTTCCACCACGAAATATGGACCGTGC
Source organism: Linum usitatissimum (assembly GCA_030674075.2). Lineage (NCBI taxonomy): Eukaryota > Viridiplantae > Streptophyta > Magnoliopsida > Malpighiales > Linaceae > Linum > Linum usitatissimum. The sequence continues at coordinate 69,809 of JAUJYP020000082.1, forward strand.
ACCTTCGTATAATGCACTTTTACTTTGTTGTGTACGGCTTGGTATGGTGCACTTCCACCATCCACCTTGCACTTTGCACCTTATTACGGTGGACTTCCACTCGTCCACAATGCGTGTTAGTATGATGGAGTTGCATTATTCATCATGTACTTTTGTACTATGGTATGGTGCACTCCGATCATGCACTATGCACCGTGCATCTTGGAACAATGCACTTCCGCCATAAACCATGCATTGTGCACATTAGTACATTACATTTCCATTATGCATTGTGTAGCTTCCTATGGTGCACTTCCACCATGAACCAAACACCTTGGTACAATGCACTACCACAACGAATAATCCATTGTGCACATTATTACATTATATTTCCACTATGCATTGTTTAGCTTCTTAGTGATAACTTCCAGCATGCACTATGCACCATGCAGCTTGAAATGGTGAGGTTTAGTTTCCACAGTGCACCTTCGATTGGTGCATTTTGACTGTGCACATTGCACAATTCACCTTGGTGTGGTGCAATCCCACTATGCACCTTGCACAATTCACCTTGTTACGATGCACTTCCACCACGAAATATGGACCGTGCACCTTCGTATAATGCACTTTTACTTTGTAGTGTACGGCTTGGTATGGTGCACTTCCACCATCCACCTTGCACTTTGCACCTTATTACGGTGGACTTCCACTGTCCACAATGCGTGTTAGTATGATGGAGTTGCATTATTCATCATGTACTTTTGTACTATGGTATGGTGCACTCCGATCATGCACTATGCACCGTGCATCTTGGATCAATGCCCTTCCACCATAAACCATGCATTGTGCACATTAGTACATTACATTTCCACTATCCATTGTGTAGCTTCCTATGGTGCACTTCCACCATGTACCGAACACCTTGGTACAGTGCACTACAACAACGAATAATCCATTGTGCACATTATTACATTATATTTCCACTATGCATTGTTTAGCTTCTAAGTGATAACTTCCGGCATGCACTATGCACCATGCGGCTTGAAATGGTGAGTTTTACTTCCACGGTGCACCTTCGTTTGGTGCATTTTGATTGTGCACGTTCCACAATTCACCTTGGTGTGGTGCAATTCCACTATGCACCTTGCACAATTCACCTTGTTACGATGCACTTCCACCACGAAATATGGACCGTGCACCTTCGTATGATGCACTTTTACTTTGTAGTGTACGGCTTGGTATGGTGCACTTCCACCATCCACCTTGCACTTTGCACCTTATTACGGTGGACTTCCACCGTCCACAATGCGTGTTAGTATGATGGAGTTGCATTATTCATCACGTACTTTTTTACTATGGTATGGTGCACTCCGATCATGCACTATGAACCGTGCATCTTGGATCAATGCCCTTCCACCATAAACCATGCATTGTGCACATTAGTACATTACATTTCCACTATCCATTGTGTAGCTTCCTATGGTGCACTTCCACCATGTACCGAACACCTTGGTACAGTGCACTACAACAACGAATCATCCATTGTGCACATTATTACATTATATTTCCACTATGCATTGTTTAGCTTCTAAGTGATAACTTCCAGCATGCACTATGCACCATGCAGCTTGAAATGGTGAGTTTTACTTTCCACAGTGCACCTTCGTTTGGTGCATTTTGACTGTGCACGTTCCACAATTCACCTTGGTGTGGTGCAATTCCACTATGCACCTTGCACAATTCACCTTGTTACGATGCACTTCCACCACGAAATATGGACCGTGCACCTTCGTATAATGCACTTTTACTTTGTAGTGTACGGCTTGGTATGGTGCACTTCCTCCATCCACCTTGCACTTTGCACCATATTACGGTGGACTTCCACTGTCCACAATGCGTGTTAGTATGATGGAGTTGCATTATTCATCATGTACTTTTGTACTATGGTGTGGTGCACTCCGATCATGCACTATGCACCGTGCATCTTGGATCAATGCACTTCCACCATAAACCATGCATTGTGCACATTAGTACATTACATTTCCACTGTGCATTGTGTAGCTTCCTATGGTGCACTTCCACCATGAACCGAACACCTTGGTACAATGCACTACCACAACGAATAATCCATTGTGCACATTATTACATTATATTTCCACTATGCATTGTTTAGCTTCTAAGTGATAACTTCCAACATGCACTATGCACCATGCAGCTTGAAATGGTGAGGTTTAGTTTCCACAGTGCACCTTCGATTGGTGCATTTTGACTGTGCACATTGCACAATTCACCTTGGTGTGGTGCAATTCCACTATGCACCTTGCACAATGAACCTTGTTACGATGCACTTCCACCACGAAATATGGACCGTGCACCTTCGTATAATGCACTTTTACTTTGTTGTGTACGGCTTGGTATGGTGCACTTCCACCATCCACCTTGCACTTTGCACCTTATTACGGTGGACTTCCACTGTCCACAATGCGTGTTAGTATGATGGAGTTGCATTATTCATCATGTACTTTTGTACTATGGTATGGTGCACTCCGATCATGCACTATGCACCGTGCATCTTGGAACAATGCACTTCCACCATAAACCATGCATTGTGCACATTAGTACATTACATTTCCATTATGCATTGTGTAGCTTCCTATGGTGCACTTCCACCATGAACCAAACACCTTGGTACAATGCACTACAACAACGAATAATCCATTGTGCACATTATTACATTATATTTCCACTATGCATTGTTTAGCTTCTTAGTGATAACTTCCAGCATGCACTATGCACCATGCAGCTTGAAATGGTGAGGTTTAGTTTCCACAGTGCACCTTCGATTGGTGCATTTTGACTGTGCACATTGCATAATTCACCTTGGTGTGGTGAAATTCCACTATGCACCTTGCACAATTCACCTTGTTACGATGCACTTCCACCACGAAATATGGACCGTGCACCTTCGTATAATGCACTTTTACTTTGTAGTGTACGGCTTGGTATGGTGCACTTCCACCATCCACCTTGCACTTTGCACCTTATTACGGTCGACTTCCACTGTCCACAATGCGTGTTAGTATGATGGAGTTGCATTATTCATCATGTACTTTTGTACTATGGTATGGTGCACTCCGATCATGCACTATGCACCGTGCATCTTGGATCAATGCCCTTCCACCATAAACCATGCATTGTGCACATTAGTACATTACATTTCCACTATCCATTGTGTAGCTTCCTATGGTGCGCTTCCACCATGTACCGAACACCTTGGTACAGTGCACTACAACAACGAATCATCCATTGTGCACATTATTACATTATATTTCCACTATGCATTGTTTAGCTTCTAAGTGATAACTTCCAGCATGCACTATGCACCATGCAGCTTGAAATGGTGAGTTTTACTTCCACAGTGCACCTTCGTTTGGTGCATTTTGACTGTGCACGTTCCACAATTCACCTTGGTGTGGTGCAATTCCACTATGCACCTTGCACAATTCACCTTGTTACGATGCACTTCCACCACGAAATATGGACCGTGCACCTTCGTATAATGCACTTTTACTTTGTAGTGTACGGCTTGGTATGGTGCACTTCCTCCATCCACCTTGCACTTTGCACCATATTACGGTGGACTTCCACTGTCCACAATGCGTGTAAGTATGATGGAGTTGCATTATTCATCATGTACTTTTGTACTATGGTGTGGTGCACTCCGATCATTCACTATGCACCGTGCATCTTGGATCAATGCACTTCCACCATAAACCATGCATTGTGCACATTAGTACATTACATTTCCACTGTGCATTGTGTAGCTTCCTATGGTGCACTTCCACCATGAACCGAACACCTTGGTACAATGCACTACGACAACGAATAATCCATTGTGCACATTATTACATTATATTTCCACTATGCATTGTTTAGCTTCTAAGTGATAACTTCCAAGCATGCACTATGCACCATGCAGCTTGAAATGGTGAGTTTTACTTCCACAGTGCACCTTCGTTTGGTGCATTTTGACTGTGCACGTTCCACAATTCACCTTGGTGTGGTGCAATTCCACTATGGACACAATTCACCTTGTTACGATGCACTTCCACCATGAAATATGGACCGTGCACCTTCGTATAATGCACTTTTACTTTGTTGTGTACGGCTTGGTATGATGCACTTCCACCATCCACCTTGCACTTTGCACCTTATTACGGTGGACTTCCACAATCCACAATGCGTGTTAGTATGATGGAGTTGAATTATTCATCATGTACTTTTGTACTATGGTATGGTGCACTCCGATCATGCACTATGCACTGTGCATCTTGGAACAATGCACTTCCACCATAAACCATGCATTGTGCACATTAGTACATTACATTTCCATTATGCATTGTGTAGCTTCCTATGGTGCACTTCCACCATGAACCGAACACCTTGGTACAATCCACTATAACAACGAATCATCCATTCTCGCTCATTATTACATTATATTTCCACTATGCATTGTTTAGCTTCTTAGTGATAACTTCCAAGCATGCACTATGCACCATGCGGCTTGAAATGGTGAGTTTTTTTTCCACAAGTGCACCTTCGTTTGGTGCATTTTGAATGTGCACGTTGCACAATTCACCTTGGTGTAGTGCAATTCCACTATGCACCTTGCACAATTCACCTTGTTACGATGCACTTCCACCACGAAATATGGACCGTGCACCTTCGTATAATGCACTTTTACTTTGTTGTGTACGGCTTGGTATGGTGCACTTCCACCATCCACCTTGCACTTTGCACCTTATTACGGTGGACTTCCATTCGTCCACAATGCGTGTTAGTATGATGGAGTTGCATTATTCATCATGTACTTTTGTACTATGGTATGGTGCACTCCGATCATGCACTATGCACCGTGCATCTTGGAACAATGCACTTCCACCATAAACCATGCATTGTGCACATTAGTACATTACATTTCCATTATGCATTGTGTAGCTTCCTATGGTGCACTTCCACCATGAACCAAACACCTTGGTACAATGCACTACAACAACGAATAATCCATTGTGCACATTATTACATTATATTTCCACTATGCATTGTTTAGCTTCTTAGTGATAACTTCCAGCATGCACTATGCACCATGCAGCTTGAAATGGTGAGGTTTAGTTTCCACAGTGCACCTTCGATTGGTGCATTTTGACTGTGCACATTGCACAATTCACCTTGGTGTGGTGCAATTCAACTATGCACCTTGCACAATTCACCTTGTTACGATGCACTTCCACCACGAAATATGGACCGTGCACCTTCGTATGATGCACTTTTACTTTGTAGTGTACGGCTTGGTATGGTGCACTTCCACCATCCACCTTGCACTTTGCACCTTATTACGGTGGACTTCCACCGTCCACAATGCGTGTTAGTATGATGGAGTTGCATTATTCATCACGTACTTTTTTACTATGGTATGGTGCACTCCGATCATGCACTATGCACCGTGCATCTTGGATCAATGCCCTTCCACCATAAACCATGCATTGTGCACATTAGTACATTACATTTCCACTATCCATTGTGTAGCTTCCTATGGTGCACTTCCACCATGTACCGAACACCTTGGTACGGTGCACTACAACAACGAATCATCCATTGTGCACATTATTACATTATATTTCCACTATGCATTGTTTAGCTTCTAAGTGATAACTTCAAAGCATGCACTATGCACCATGCGACTTGAAATGGTGAGTTTTACTTTCCACGGTGCACCTTCGTTTGGTGCATTTTGACTGTGCACGTTCCACAATTCACCTTGGTGTGGTGCAATTCCACTATGCACCTTGCACAATTCACCTTGTTACGATGCACTTCCACCACGAAATATGGACCGTGCACCTTCGTATAATGCACTTTTACTTTGTAGTGTACGGCTTGGTATGGTGCACTTCCTCCATCCACCTTGCACTTTTCACCATATTACGGTGGACTTCCACCGTCCACAATGCGTGTTAGTATGATGGAGTTGCATTATTCATCATGTACTTTTGTACTATGGTGTGGTGCACTCCGATCATGCATTATGCACCGTGCATCTTGGATCAATGCACTTCCACCATAAACCATGCATTGTGCACATTAGTACATTACATTTCCATCGTGCATTGTGTAGCTTCCTATGGTGCACTTCCACCATGAACCGAACACCTTGATACAATGCACTACAACATCGAATCATCCATTGTGCACATTATTACATTATATTTCCACTATGCATTGTTTAGCTTCTAAGTGATAACTTCCAGCATGCACTATGCACCATGCGGCTTGAAATGGTGAGTTTTACTTCCACGGTGCACCTTCGTTTGGTGCATTTTTGACCGTGCACGTTCCACAATTCACCTTGGTGTGGTGCAATTCCACTATGGACACAATTCACCTTGTTACGATGCACTTCCACCATGAAATATGGACCGTGCACCTTCGTATAATGCACTTTTACTTTGTTGTGTACGGCTTGGTATGATGCACTTCCACCATCCACCTTGCACTTTGCACCTTATTACGGTGGACTTCGACAATCCACAATGCGTGTTAGTATGATGGAGTTGAATTATTCATCATGTACTTTTGTACTATGGTATGGTGCACTCCGATCATGCACTATGCACTGTGCATCTTGGAACAATGCACTTCCACCATAAACCATGCATTGTGCACATTAGTACATTACATTTCCATTATGCATTGTGTAGCTTCCTATGGTGCACTTCCACCATGAACCGAACACCTTGGTACAATCCACTATAACAACGAATCATCCATTAGCTCATTATTACATTATATTTCCACTATGCATTGTTTAGCTTCTTAGTGATAACTTCCGGCATGCACTATGCACCATGCGGCTTGAAATGGTGAGTTTTACTTTCCACGGGTGCACCTTCGTTTGGTGCATTTTGAATGTGCACGTTGCACAATTCACCTTGGTGTAGTGCAATTCCACTATGCACCTTGCACAATTCACCTTGTTACGATGCACTTCCACCACGAAATATGGACCGTGCACCTTCGTATAATGCACTTTTACTTTGTTGTGTACGGCTTGGTATGGTGCACTTCCACCATCCACCTTGCACTTTGCACCTTATTACGGTGGACTTCCACTGTCCACAATGCGTGTTAGTATGATGGAGTTGCATTATTCATCATGTACTTTTGTACTATGGTATGGTGCACTCCGATCATGCACTATGCACCGTGCATCTTGGAACAATGCACTTCCACCATAAACCATGCATTGTGCACATTAGTACATTACATTTCCATTATGCATTGTGTAGCTTCCTATGGTGCACTTCCACCATGAACCAAACACCTTGGTACAATGCACTACAACAACGAATAATCCATTGTGCACATTATTACATTATATTTCCACTATGCATTGTTTAGCTTCTTAGTGATAACTTCCAGCATGCACTATGCACCATGCGACTTGAAATGGTGAGGTTTAGTTTCCACAATGCACCTTCGTTTGGTGCATTTTGAGTGTGCACGTTCCACAATTCACCTTGGTGTGGTGCAATTCCACTATGCACCTTGCACAATTCACCTTGTTACGATGCACTTCCACCACGAAATATGGACCGTGCACCTTCGTATAATGCACTTTTACTTTGTAGTGTACGGCTTGGTATGGTGCACTTCCACCATCCACCTTGCGCAGTTTGCACCTTATTACGGTGGACTTCCACTGTCCACAATGCGTGTTAGTATGATGGAGTTGCATTATTCATCATGTACTTTTGTACTATGGTATGGTGCACTCCGATCATGCACTATGCACCGTGCATCTTGGATCAATGCCCTTCCACCATAAACCATGCATTGTGCACATTAGTACATTACATTTCCACTATGCATTGTGTAGCTTCCTATGGTGCACTTCCACCATGTACCGAACACCTTGGCGCTTGCCCTACAACAACGAATCATCCATTGTGCACATTATTACATTATATTTCCACTATGCATTGTTTAGCTTCTAGGTGATAACTTCCGGCATGCACTATGCCCCATGCAGCTTGAAATGGTGAGTTTTACTTCCACAATGCACCTCCGTTTGGTGCATTTTGTACCGTGCACGTTCCACAATTCACCTTGGTGTGGTGCAATTCCACTCGTGGACACGATTCACCTTGTATTTACGATGCACCTCCACCATGGAATATGGACCGTGCACCTTCGTATAATGCACTTTTACTTTGTTGTGTACGGCTTGGTATGATGCACTTCCACCATCCACCTTGCACTTTGCACCTTATTACGGTGGACTTCCACGATCCACAATGCGTGTTAGTATGATGGAGTTGCATTATTCATCATGTACTTTTGTACTATGGTATGGTGCACTCCGATCATGCACTATGCCTTGTACATCTTGGAACAATGCACTTCCACCATAAACCATGCATTGTGCACATTAGTACATTACATTTCCATTATGCATTGTGTAGCTTCCTATGGCGCACTTCCACCATGAACCGAACACCTTGGTACGATCCACTATAACAACGAATCATCCATTTTGCTCATTATTACATTATATTTCCACTATGCATTGTTTAGCTTCTTAGTGATAACTTCCAAGATGCACTATGCACCAGCATGCCTTGAAATGGTGAGTTTTACTTTCCACAATGCACCTTCGTTTGGTGCATTTTGGTACCGTGCACGTTCCACAATTCACCTTGGTGTGGTGCAATTCCACTTTGCCCGTGGACACAATTCACCTTGTTACGATGCACTTCCACCATGAAATATGGACCGTGCACCTTCGTATAATGCACTTTTACTTTGTTGTGTACGGCTTGGTATGATGCACTTCCACCGTCCACCTTGCACTTTGCACCTTATTACGGTGGACTTCCACAATCCACAATGCGTGTTAGTATGATGGAGTTGCATTATTCATCGTGTACTTTTGTACTATGGTATTGTGCACTCCGATCATGCACTATGCCTTGTACATCTTGGAACAATGCACTTCCACCATAAACCATGCATTGTGCACATTAGTACATTACATTTCCATTATGCATTGTGTAGCTTCCTATGGCGCACTTCCACCATGAACCGAACACCTTGGTACAATCCACTATAACAACGAATCATCCATTCCCGCATCATTATTACATTATATTTCCACTATGCATTGTTTAGCTTCTTAGTGATAACTTCCAGCATGCCTTTATGCACCATGCGGCTTGAAATGTTGAGTTTTACTTTCCACGATTGCACCTTCGTTTGGTGCATTTTAAATGTGCACGTTGCACAATTCACCTTGGTGTAGTGCAATTCCACTATGCACCTTGCACAATTCACCTTGTTACGATGCACTTCCACCACGAAATATGGACCGTGCACCTTCGTATAATGCACTTTTACTTTGTTGTGTACGGCTTGGTATGGTGCACTTCCACCATCCACCTTGCACTTTGCACCTTATTACGGTGGACTTCCGTTTGTCCACAATGCGTGTTAGTATGATGGAGTTGCATTATTCATCATGTACTTTTTTACTATGGTATGGTGCACTCGATCATGCGGAACATGAACGTTGCATCTTGGATCAATGCCCTTCCATAAACCATGCATTGTGCACATTAGTACATTACATTTCCTTTATCCATTGTGTAGCTTCCTATGGTGCACTTCCACCATGTACCGAAACTTACCACTTGGTAGGTGCACTACAACTTAGCGAATCATCCATTGTGCACATTATTACATTATATTTCCACTATGCATTGTTTAGCTTCT